>LPNX010900668.1:228286-338553 GCA_001517045.1 Pseudotsuga menziesii
ACCCATCCCCACACATCTTTCATTGTCTCAACGTCTATGAGATTTTTATTTTCTATAAAAGCCTTGAATTTTTCATCTTCCCAAGTTGAAACCTTGTGCCCACCTTTCTTCTTCCCAAGTTGAGACGAATGCTCCTTGCATAATAAAGGTTTATGACGAACAAATTAATAGGGGATAATGCTTTAACATATTCTAACTGTTAAAAAGACCTTTAAAGACCTTTTTTTTATTTTTTTATTTTTAGATTATGGTAATCCGTTCGGGATTATCTAGGTTAGGCCCAAGTTCAAAGCCCCTGGCTGCCACTATAAACCCCAGGTATATCCAACAGCCGGCAAGCGAGATATACCAGAAACTTGTGACTCAGCAAGGGCCGAGGCGTCTCGGACTCCAATCCCGTCGAGGGGCGGTAGCCTATCCAGGGGGTGTCTACCCTTCGAGCCTTATCACAGCGGGATCCCACGTCATTGACGACCTTTAAAAACCTTAACCAATGACATCGGATTAGCAGAAAAGACCATTCCCAGTATAGTGAGGGGTACACTAAGTATATGAACCTTAACTTGTTCAAATGCCTGACACTAGGGGTACACTAGCTAAGTAAGAAGCAAATACCTCACACTATGCACCTCTCTTACTGAATAATCTAATTCCTTGTATCTATTAAGCATGTGTTAAAAATATTCAACGGTAAAGTAATGGTCAAAATTGTAAAGAGTGTGATTTTAGCATTGGTAAGAAAGATAAAAATTAAATTTGTAAGAGTTTAGGAAAATATTTTTTTTTTATTGAAATGCTCGTTACTTTACATGTCAAGATTAAAACAATAACAACATTGGACGGAAAAAAGAGACACCTTATGGAATTAAGGTTATAAAAATAAAATAAAATAAAAACCTTAAATTAAAAGATTAATAAAAGACTTCCTGCATAAGTCTTCTTTGGTCACTTTTCATTGTCGCCCTGGGCATGCTCCAAAAGATAGTTTACAGCCAAGAGCTCATTTCTGTCACAAACCAAAAAAGCCTCAAGAACACTCGCATGATCAAAGCCCATGGTTTCTAGACGCTCTACTACCTCACACTCGTCTTGATTTAATTTTATATCCTTGAACTGTTCCTCTTCCGAAATTAAGACAGCTGAATCAGCTTCATCTTACTCGTTTTCAGAAATTCTATCCGAATCCATTTCATCTGGTTCGTTTTCGGTATCAGACTCTGATTCCGTATCAGCATCATCTTGTTGATAATTTGAAATAGTCTGCAACATCTCCAAGAATTGTGGGTGGCTCACTAGAAAGTCAGGAAGAGCCCCTGCTTCATTGTTCAAATTGGGGAGATCTTGTTGGAAAAGATTTAGTGGAGTTGTATTAGGCCCAACGTGTTCTGAGGCAGGTGGAGGTGCTGGCAATTGGATATTTAGGGTTTGCAACTTAACGGGCTGCAGAGGCAAAGATGGAAGCTGAGAGCTAGAAGCTTGCACCTGTAATACGGGTTCCTGTGCTGGACTTGAGGAAACAGATGGCGGGGTTTGCTCTATAGATGACGGGGGTTTCTTAGACAGCATGACTACCAGGAAACTATTCTCCATAACATTGATTTCTTTGATGGTGTTTTCATCGTTGAGGACCTTCCCCTTATAAATCAGTAACTGCTGTTCACTTGGATATGTTCCCGAGCCTTTAAATTGCTCTATTTGTTTCTTAACATTTAAAACATTATCAGTGGGATGAACCTCTATATCGAACTGGTTGCCATTCAAAGTTTTAACACAAACCTTCATTGTCACGCTCACTGTATACAGATCCCCTAAATGCGAAATCGAGGTAAAAAGAAATGTTATATTAAGTAATGAAATGAATGTCGATATGTCTGAAGATTTATATCTATATAGATATATGTCAAAAGGTACGACTCTTGATCAAAATTCAAAAGTTAAATCTTAAATCTTAAATGATTTGTAGTTAGCTTTTTAAGAGATTAATTATTTTTTGAGTTTATCTTAATTAACAAAGTAAAGTTCTAAATGATTAAATATTGTTACCTTTTCATTGATGAGCGCGTGAATGGTTTTTCTATAGCTTTAATATTTGTCCTCATCTTTAAAAACATGTTAAACCTTGCAAACCATCCAAAGAAGCTTTTTTATATTTGATTTACTTGTCAACTTGGGTGAGCCCATGAGCCATGACAATATGGCTATTTCGGTAAAATTCATGAGCCATGACAATGTGGTTATATTTATTTAAATTTTTAGTGGCATAGGTATATATATTTTAGAATTTATGGATAGATTATCATTGCTTTTTTATTTACACAAGAAAATGTGATAAATGTACCCTTGAGATTGATTTTGTGGGCTTTATCCAATTCTCAAAGTTAATAAATTAAAAATAAAAGGAATAGTTTAGTTAACATTTGATAATTATCCTTTGTGATACTTGAAACAATAAAACTTCAACTATTCAATTATTAGATACAACTATTAGCTTATCTCTATTGATTAACTCCAATCACTACTTTTATTTGAATTGCAATTCTTGATATATTAACTTTAAAATTAACTATTAGATACATCTATTAACTTAATTCCAATGATTTTACAACTATTAGCTTGGCTTCATCTCTAATAGGCATTATAATGGATAACTATTAGATTAACTATTAGGTTATTCTAATAGTGTTACAAACACCACAACCACAAGGTGAACATTCATAGGTGTAGCTAGCCACTTAGTTTTGTCGGGATGAGTGGTTATTAAACAAATACTAAACATTAAATTAATTACCAGATCCTTAAAAATATCCATTTAAGGTATAACATAAATATTAAACTAATAAAAAAACATAAAACAAATACTATTTAATAAACAAAAAAAAGTAATACTAAGTATAGAACTTTAGTGAAGTGTCAATTTGTAAATAATTAAATAGTGAACTCTTAACTAAAGAATGTATTTAAGAATGAAAAGATAAGACCACTTTGAAATGAATCTTCATTGTACACTTGTTACACTTAGTTTATATTGTTGATCAGCTCAAGGAAGTCCAAAGTAATATAACATAAATATTAAACTAAGAAAAAAAACATAAAACAAATAACCAAAAAAACAAAAAACAAAAACCGATACACACTATAGAACTTTAGAGAACAATAGATTTATAAATAACTAAATAGTGAATTCTTAAATGGAGCTTATTCAAATCTTAATTAAGATGCATTTAAGCATAACAATATACGATGACCATGAAATGAATCTCCACTATACACTTTTTACACTTGAGTTAATCTTGTTGATTCGGTAAGGAATTCCAAAATGTGATATAAATGTAACTATTAAATTAGATTGAGATGAACATGGTAATTAAAATATGGTAATGAAAAAACTATTCGAATAAAGTGTAGTTGTAACCCAATTACTCCATCTATTAGCCTCAAAAGTCGACCTTCATTGCAGTGAAACCATGCACTGCCCAATAAGCTTTCCATTTCGTAACATAACATCATGGGAAGAATGAGTTAGGTAATGTATTTGTAGGGTGATACGTTCAATGCAATATATAGATATGAATATGTAAAGAGTGAGAGTTTTCAAAAGATTTTGTTTTGCATTTAGCCTTATAGCTGAGTCAAGCTAAACGGAATACTCGTGGGGCTTCCATATTGATGATGAACAAAGAAATTGGTGTGATGTACCCCAACTTTGTCGAAAAACTAGAAGTTTAAAACAGCTTGATACATTGAATCCAATTCCATGTGCTCAGTATACAATTGAGGGATTTAAAGGAATTATTTACACCCTCGATTTGTATTTCCATTCCAATGCGTTGGGAGGTAACTTTTTGCCTCTCCACTTATGTGTCAAATACCGATTTAAATTTTTCTCTGAGTGCATGAAGTTAGTGGACATTTTAGATGCAACTGGAATTTTAGAAACCTGAGCATGTTTGTGCCATAAATTTTTCTTTTCTCAACCATTTCATAAAAGAAATATGTTGCACTACTAGACACTGACCTCTACACACTATAAAAAATCCAACCCATCATCCTTACATTAAGACCTTGAAAAGTCGCACTAAGTCATTTCTTCCAGTTTCTGAAGAAGCACATGTTTACCCACTCCATACACTATGCCACAAACAAACATTTTTCATGAAATATTAAACATAGATAGGACCTTTTGTTCAAATTCTAAATATGCAATTTTTATTGCAAAATATTATATTTTTCTATTTTTTTCAATTTCTATTGTGCTTTAACTCTTTAACTCAAAAAACACATTGTGAGTTTAATAGTTTAAAAAAAATTGCACGGTGCATAGAAGACAATGACCTATACATTATATAAAAAATCCATTTTATGATTATTGCATCAAGACCTTCAAACGCTGCACCCACAAAAGCACCACAAAAGTTGTACCATTTTCGAGGAATGATCACTTAGATAATTATTAAGAAAATAAAAGATTAATAATTTTATTTATAAAAATAGTGGTGCACTAGGAAAATATGTTCTTTACATTTCTGCAAATTTTTGTAGCCCGAAACCATCGTTTAGGCCCTCAAAGGATGCACCCACAAAAACATATGCCTTATCATTTGCCTAGAAAAAAAAAAGTGGCTCTTAGAAAAAATGAAACTTGACATAAGCATGGAAATTTTGAATGCATAAAACTTATATATTCGGAAATGTGATTTAATTTCTTAGATTTCATATGTTTTACTGAAAGCAATCTATTTTATGTATCTCAAAAAATACAAGTAAGTTGAGGGACGCTTGATTTTTCAGTTTTCTATTGCATCTGAAGCGCCAAAAGTGACCCTCATTAGCGTGCACTCACTCTTTTAGATTTCTGAAATTTTTCTCTAGTTAGCTCCGTAACCCATATTAAACTCAATATTCATATGAGGATGGATGATCCTACGTATTTTTAACAACTATTATTTACCATGGGTGATAACGGCTTGTGAGACAACCTCCTTATATAGTGCAATTTCTAATCTAAATCGAAGATAAACTTGGATGGAAACGAAAGTTCCTGAAGGGAAGAATATCATAAAGTTCTTCAATATATAACCTCTTTTGCTTGTGATTTAAGAGCTTAAAAATTAAGAAATGAAACTAAATTACACAAAACATGCCTATATCATTTCACCAAATTCTTCCTTGGCTTACGAAAATTAAGACGATGCAGATGCTCATTATAAACTACATTGTGCTTGACTTTATTCATATTATAATCAATCTACTTAATTCAATGGAGGGATAAAAATTTTGGAGAAAGAATTTATGGGTGTTTATATTTCACAACTTGAGGTGGGTTGGTATCTATGTTTTTTCTAGATTATACTAAGGTGAGACAAGTGTATTTTTCAGATTGATTTTATAGCATTTGTTTCAAATTCGAAATAAATAATTATGTAAAATTAATATAAAATATAATTGGTAAGGTAACTAGTAATTGATCCATAAGTAACGCATAATTGGTGTTGGTGTATGAAGAACACTCAATTTTTATTGAATTTTATAATGGATATCCAAACATCATTTCGAAATTTACCGATGTCTTTTAACTATATTTATGGGTGCTTCTATTTTAGAATTTGGGGTGGGGTAGCTTGTAACATCCCTCTCGCGTACCCTGTATAATTTGTAATTTCAAATGTTATTGTACTTGTCTCCGGGTGAGGAGCTCAAGTCCAAGGCCCCACTGGAAACAAACCATGCAACCTATGTAATTTAAATGGCACACTCGCTAAATTATAGATTCAGGACCCCAAAATTCATTTCACAACTTAACGATGAAGTCATGAACCTGTGAAGGGAGAGAGCAAAGGAAAATAAAGATAAAAAAAAATGATGACGATTTATTGTTTAGGTTTGACGGTGAATTAGTACCCATGAGTCGTCAAGACCAATATAGTACTCTGGGTTGCAGACGCAAGTACTTAACTAGGAATATTCAGCCTTTCCCACTATTTCGGCTACACTGCCTACTCATGCATGAAGGTAATTGGTGCTACGGCCCATCCTCATAAGAAACTTGATGGTTTTTTTCCCGAGGTAGACCTTTAAAAAACTAAACATTATCCTATAAATTGAAGAGACACTAAAGAGTATATATATGTTTATAAGTGTTTTTAGTATTTTAATAAAAATCAAATATCCGCAAGGGATGTCTCCCTACCATTAAAGGATAGGATTAAATGCATGAAAGTATGCATGGGCATATATTGTAAACCCTCCCTAAGTTGTGACATTATATCTATATGATATAGGGAGAGAGAGATATAATCGTTTTAATAGTGATCCTAAAACATAGTGTCGACCTATGTGAAATTATAGATATATCCAAGCCTAGTGGTAAAAAGCATAATGTAAGGGACAATAAATAAGTTGAAGCTGGGTTTTAGGGGATTTCCTAAACCTAGGAGTTATTGTTTTCCATTTTCTACTCTGACCTCTTTACGAATATAACGTGGGACCGACCAGCTGAAATTAAGGAGACCCTAATTGAAAGTTTATGATGGGTCTTCCTCTAGATTCTTCTCCGGACAGTTGATAGGTTGGCCTAACTTTGGAAACAGAATAATAAATTTAATAGCTGAGGGATCTCGGCTAAATTTTTGGGAAACCCCAGTTATGAGGGCGTTCCTCCCCTTGCTTTAAGAAGGAAGAAGAAATGCAAATAGGGGGCACGACTCTGCGTTCTGGGGCTGGCGAAAATTATGAGTTTTCTCTATAAGCATCCTTGTGGGGAGAACCGTGAGATCTAAACAACCTGAAAGACAAAATACATGCACTAGAAACCCAGTTTGTTTCTGAAGCATGAAGTCCTTCCTTTCAAAGGCGCGAGCTAGGCGTTTTGACAGGGCTCGGTAGTTTTTGACAGAGCTCTGTGTTTTGATAAAATGTTGGGTATTTTGATAAAGGTGCTTTGTGAAATTTAAAAGAGGCCATGCATGCTGATTGGGGTGCTCGGCATGTCCTTATGAAGCTCAACGTTTTGAGAGGGCTCAACAGTCCTTTTAGAACTCTGCATTTTGCTAAAATGATGGGTATGTTGATAAAGGAGCACTGTGTAATTTAAGAGAGGACTGCGTATTGATTAGGGTGCTCGGCATTCTTAATGAGGCTCAACGTTTATGCAAGTGAATGTGCATGCTGAGAGAAATCGTTTAGTGCCCATCACAAGTGTTGCAGAGGGCGTTCCTTGTTCACGGCCGTATACTGCTTATAACAATCCTCTTGGCCCAAACTTTCAGCCAACACTTCACATCTGACTCGGTCTGTGCAGGTAATATTCTCGAGCCTGCAACCTTTTCCGAAGGTCTACCAAATCTATCATAACATTTTGATTTTGGTATGTTTTTTCCTAAGATCTAAAGATGCCGGCATTCTGGTGTGAATTGTAGGATTTTTCCTTTATTCCATCCTTTATTTAAAGTGACTATAGAACCAGATGACATTGCCATGTCAATGGCTACCCATGGCATTCTGACTTCCAAGCCATGACTCGGACCCATTTCCATTCTCGATTGATGCTGATGCCCAGATCTAAACCCTACATTTACCCTCGCTGGGAACATGCACCTGTGCCTTGCTTCGGACTGGAATTTTTTTTAGTAATATTCATATAAAGGCTGTGTTGTATTGATGGTATCATAAGAATAAGATTAGTAGCTTGTTTTTTAATAGTATTTATATAAATGTTGACTTTGTCTTGATGTTATCATAGGCATAAGATCAGCAACTTGTTTTTAATAGTATTTATATAAATGTTGAGTTTGTCTTGATGTTACCATAAACATAAGATCAGCAGCTTGTTTTTAATAGTATTGATATAAATGCTGAGTTTGTCTTGATGTTATCACAGGCATCAGATCAACAGCTTGTTTTTAATGGTATTTATATAAAGGCTTCGTTTGTCTTGATGTTAACATAAGCATAAGATCAACAGCTTGTTTTTAATATTATTAATATAAATGTTGAGTTTGTCTCGATGTTATCGAAGGCATAAGATCAGCAGCTTGTTTTTAATAGTATTTATATAAATGTTGAGTTTGTCTTGATGTTATCGTAGGCATAAGATCAGCAGCTTGTTTTTAATAGTATTTATATAACTGCTGCCTTTGTCTTGATGTTATCATAGGAATAAGATCAGCAGCTTGTTTTAATAGTATTTATATAAATGCTAAGTTTGGCTTGATGTTATCGTAGGCATAAGATCAGTAGCTTGTTTTCAATAGTATTTATATAAATGATGCCTTTGTCTTGATGTTATCATAGGAATAAGATCTGCAGCTTGTTTTAATAGTATTTATATAAATGCTCAGTTTGTCTTGATGTTATCATAGGCATAATATCAGCAGTTTGTTTTTAAATAGTATTTATATAAAGGATGAGTTTGTCTTGATGTTATCGATCATAGGCATAAGATCAGCAATTTGTTTTAATAGTAATTATATGAAGGCTGCGTTTGTCTTGATGTTATCAATCATAGGCATAAGATCAGAGGGTTGTTTTAATAATATTGATATAAGGACTGCAATTTGTCTTGATGATTTGGAACAAACATTTCAGTCTGCGGTTTGTCTTAACAGTATTTATTTAAAAAGTGTGAGGTGCCTTAATGATTTGAAAATTGATACCAGGCAGAATGTATCTCACTAGGGTTGAGTAAGGTTTCTTCAAGGTAGTACAAAGAGTGAATTAAATAAATCCATTGTTCATAGTATTCATACGGATTTTAGCTCATATTTTTAGGGTGATTCTTAGTATCTTAAATTTATTAAGAATACGCTAAGGCTGTTTATTAAAAGGGAACAGGGAGCAATACAACTCCCATCAGAGTATCTGGAAATTCACACTGGTTTATCTAAATGAGTTAAGATCTAACTTTGTCAACGTGGGTCGAGTTTAATAATTATTTAGTATGGGTGTAACCCTAGATTCTGTTTGTGAAGTTGTTCATCAAATCCAATTGTAGGGATAAGGGATTACTCTGTGAGAAGTTCTTGAAATGTAAAACAAAGATGTGCACGCAACAGAGTTGTTGCGGATTGTAACCAGCCTT
This sequence comes from Pseudotsuga menziesii, assembly GCA_001517045.1. Lineage (NCBI taxonomy): Eukaryota > Viridiplantae > Streptophyta > Pinopsida > Pinales > Pinaceae > Pseudotsuga > Pseudotsuga menziesii. The sequence goes on from LPNX010900668.1 coordinate 237,363, forward strand.
TGGAAAGAAATTTTATATGATGCGACTAATTGGTGGACGTAACCTCGAGTTTGGGGTGAACCACGTACATTGGTGTCTCCTTGGTATTTATGTCTATTGTTTCTTTCCTTGCATTCTGTTTTGTACTTTAATGTTTTAAATACTTGGCTCCATAATGATCTTAGTTTGTACCTTAGAATTGTTTAAGCATTGTGACAAAGAAATGCTTGTAAGGTTGTGAATAACAATGGAAATGTTGACGACCTTCTATAATTTAGATTTAAATACTAGCACAAACAAAACTAATATATTATGGTTCAAAGATGTTGTAAGGTATGTTAGGGTCTAGTTAAGAGTTTCAGGTTATTACATACTTTGAATTGTGTTTTATGGGCACCTTATGAATTGATGTTTTACGGCTGGACGTAAGAAAACTTACCACATCTTCTCACATACTACCTTAAGTAAATTGGGGTCTGTTACAAAACCTACTAAATTGGTTGTAAACTACATGTTTTGGTTCTAATGTGGAGGTAAATTGTCAAACGATGGTTTTACAATGCATGTAGTTAGACATTATTAAAGTTGATTAGACATGCTTCATTAAAATGCCTTGTGAAAATCTGACACTAACACGTTTGTCTCAATTTTGTAGTAACAATGAAACAATTAAAAAAAAAAAAACATTTACGCCTTTTGCAATCAAAATGGCCTTGAGGTTTAAAGGGTATGTTACATATGGTATCAAAGCGAGAGTTGAAACACTTGGGCCTCATTGGGATCAAAACGCTCCTACGCATCTCGTTTTGGAACTGCATGTTTATTGACCTTGGAGTTGTGCAGGGGAAGGTGGAACATTATCTTAAAATCACAACGAAGATGACCCATTACCTTGCGAGTTCAATCAAGGATGTAAGTACACAGGTATCTGGTTGTTTCTTTGATCACTTACGATTATGTTTACAAATAGCTAAGATGATTGCTTCGACTCCATTTTGAGTTGCACCAATAAACTTTAGTGAGGTATAGAAGTATTCTTGGATGAACTAATGGTCGACGAAAGTACTATAGTAGTTCCTATTATCATAGTAATGTGGGATTGGAAATTTATATTTGAATTGACTGGTAATCTATTGATATATGTTAAAGGAATTCCATTATTGTTGTTAAAGAGTAACATTGACGATGGTACCTAACTACCAATCGAAGGTAGGAGTGCTAAAGATATAACAAGAGTTGAATATGGATTATAAGTCCTCTAGACCTAATTTAGGGTTCATTATTTATAATAAATAAATGTAAGTGGCTCGTGAGAGTATACTCCAAGTCTTAGAGATATCGTTGGGTGGAGGAATATGCCTATAGGTATGTATATATATGTAAATGTACATGTATGACTTACCTCAATCCTTTGAAGATAGCAAGGTAGCGATTAAAGAGAACTTAATAAGTTGACCATTTAGGAGTCACTGTATTAACTTGACACTCAACAAGATTTGCCGCAACTATAGTAAAATGGTTTTAAAAAAGGGTAAGTGACAATAAAATAGTAGCTGTGTTAATGACTTATTATATGGTCAAGATTATACAAATACAAATTGTAACAAATAAATGTTAGTGGTATTTAAGCTGCAAATGCTAACATTATATAAAATGTGAAACACCTCTTTCATGTAAACCGGGAACACAAGATTTCATTTAATCGTATGGGTTACATGCTAATCAAAACAGCTACGGTTGCATATGTCATAAGGAAGAATTATGTTTTTATATTGTTAATCTATTCCCGTTATCCTGAACTAATAAACCTAGAGATGGTTAGATGTTGCACACAATAAGGGGATGATGAGAGAAGTAAATTTGGTTTCTAAAACTGTGTATAACAATAGATGGTTAACTTCCTGATCAGAAGTTGCCTGTTAACTTGTGATTATTGATTATCCTTGGCATACTAAATGGATGTTAAGTAAGGGTAAGACTTGATTTTCAGATTTGCTGTGAAGAAAATTCAATTTAGTTACAATAACACCACTGTTATAATGTATCCTTTAAATGTAATTGTTAGTATGCAAGAATTTGGGTTATACAACTATTTGTACATATTCATTGGCATTATTGATCTCTTATACATTTTCACAAGAACGACAACATTTCTTCGAAAAGGGAATGAGATGGCTCATGGACTTGGCCTACAATTCAGCTAAGGTAAATAGCATGGTGTGTTGTACCTAATGTTACTCATTGTGTAGAAAGTGTGCACCAATGTAAAGGCTCGCATTCGGATGAACTAGTAAAGTTGTACGATAGGACATAAGTAGACGAGATATGAAATGTTGTTTTACTTTGAGTTACTAATGATATTGGAATGTTCGTGTCCCTAGCATCGCCACTCATGAATGTGGAATAAAGTTGGAATATCCCTTCACTAGGAAATATCAAATATAGACAAGTAAGGACGTCTGAACATGTTAATATTGAACAATGTTATATACTAATATTGCAGGATATGCTAGGAATGCTATCAGCTAGAATGGGTTGTTAGTAAACATAATCCAGTGCCTTAATTAATAAGCTTAAGTATGGGTGATGTCTTACTTATTATAAATTGTCGAATTTTGAGTTTTTTATAAACCAAGGATTAACCATGAATGATGTTATACTGACATTGCAGGCTTCATCAAGATTATGACCATTGATGTAATCAACGTACATTGCGGTGTGTAAAATCCTCCTGTGTTTATAAGTTGCACCCAATTGCTTAGAAAATACTAAGGAGTAATTTTTCTAGATGATTTATAGGGTTATATAACTCGTAAATGACGATTAAAATTGCTGCAAAATTATGAAATTCTGATAATTAATTATTAAAATTATGGGTTATCAATGAATGCTTTGACGGACCATGTAGCCAATTCATGAATCAGGACAATGACAATAAATCCATGCTAAGCGCCAAGGGGTGTGCTCTATAAATAGTCAAGGTTAAAATTTATACTGAATACGAACAAGGAAAAAAAATTGAATGCTGCGGGAGCACCATGGTGTTAGGCAAGTGATTGGTGCATGAGCACATTAGTGTTAGACATATATGCTGCAGGAGAACAATGATGTTAGGCAAGCGATTGTCGCGTGAGCACATTGGTGTTAGGCATATGGTGTGGCAAAAAGACCTAGGAAAAAATTTGGACATCTGGAAGACAAGACGTTGTTTGATGTCATTGAGGGGAAAACTTTTAAGGGAGAGTAATCTCCGAAATTGCTGTAAGTCCACACCACAATGGAAAATAAACTCAAGGGAAAACAAAACGAACGTAAAACACGTTGACAAATTTCCAAGCAACTATTACATGCTAAATGGGTAATGTGAGGAAGGGATTTCCTTAGGTCAAGAACGACATGACTATCCAAAAGTTGGAGATAAAAACAACATCCAAAGGGTAGTAATTATATTTTATTGATGAATAAATTGCATTATGAAAATAATTGGGTATTATGGCAAAAAAAAAAAAAACTAGAAAGGGTCCCATAAATTGCAGATTTTTATAATGATCTATGGCTTATTATGATTTTTATGTATGAGGTGTTGAAGAAAATTGGTCTAGACACCAACTTGTTGAAGGAAAACTGCAAGTCTTGAACGATAGCAACTCGAGAGGATCACAAGGGATCAAGATGAAAAGGACGAAAACTAGAAAGATGACAGAATGAAAGAAGGAACACCAAGGACGGTGTTATTTTTAAGGGGGAGAGGATGTAACATCCCTCTCGCGTACCTTGTATAATTTGTAATTTCAAATGTTATTGTACTTGTCTTCGGGTGAGGAGCTCAAGTCCAAGGCCCCACTGGAAACAAACCATGCAACCTATATAAGTTAAATGACACCCCCTAAATTATAGATTTAGGACCCCAAAATTCATTTCACAACTTAACGATGAACTCATGAACCCGCGAAGGGAGAGAGCAAAGGAAAATAAAGATAAAAAAAAATGATGACGATTTATTATTTAGGTCTGATGGTGAATCAATACCCATGAGTCGTCAAGACGAATATAGTACTCTGGGTTGTAGACGCAAGTACTTAACTAGGAATATTTGGCCTTTCCCGCTATTTCGGCTACACTTCCTACTCATGCATGAAGGTAATTGGTGCTACGGCCCAACCTCATAAGAAACTTGATGGTTTTCTTCCCGAGGTAGACCTTTAAAAAACAAAACATTATCCTATAAATTGAAGAGACACTAAAGAGAATATATATATATATATATATATGGGTATAAATATATGTATATGTTTATAAGTGTTTTTTAGTATTTTAATAAAAATCAAATATCCACAAGGGATGTCTCCCTACCATTAAAGGATAGGATTAAATGCATGAAAGCGTGCATGGGCATATATTGTAAACCCTCCTTAAGTTGTGACATTATATCTATATGATATATAGAGAGAGAGATATAATCATTTTAATAGTGATCCTAAAACATAGTGTCGACCTATGTGAAATTATAGATATATCCAAGCCGAGTGGTAAAAAGCATAATGTAAGGGACAATAAATAAGTTGAAGCTGGGTTTTAGGGGATTTCCTAAGCCTAGGAGTTATTGTTTTCCATTTTCTACTCTGACCTCTTTACTAATATAACATGGGAGCGACCAGCTGAAATTAAGGAGACCCTAATTGAAAGTTTATGACAGGTCTTCCTCTAGATTCTTCTCCCGACAGTTGATAGGTTGGCCTAACTTTGGAAAGGGAATAATAAATTTAATAGCTGAGGGATCTCGGCTAAATTTTTGGGAAACCCCAGTTATGAGGGCGTTCCTCCCCTTGCTTTAAGAAGGAAGAAGAAATGCAAATAGGGGGCACGGCTCTGCCTTCTGGCGCTGGGAAAAGTAATGACTTTTCTCTATAAGCATCCTTGTAGGGAGAACCGTGAGATTTAAACAACCTGAAAGAGAAAATCCATGCGCTAGAAACCGAGTTTGTTTTTGAAGCATGAAGTCCTTCCTTTCAAAGACGTGAGCTAGGCGTTTTGACAGGGCTCGGTAGTTTTTGACAAAGCTCTGCGTTTTGATAAAATGTTGGGTATTTTGATAAAGGTGCTTTGTGAAATTTAAAAGAGGCCATGCATGCTGATTGGGGTGCTCGGGATGTCCTTATGAAGCTCAACGTTTTGAGAGGGCTCAACAGTCTTTTTAGAACTCTGCGTTTTGCTAAAATGATGGGTATGTTGATAAAGGAGCACTATGTAATTTAAGAGAGGACTGTGTATTGATTAGGGTGCTGGGCATTCTTAATGGGGCTCAACCTTTATGCAAGTGAATATGCATGCTGAGAGAAATCTTTTAGTGCCCATCACAAGTGTTGCAAAGGGCGTTCCTTGTTCGCGGCCTTATACTACTTATAAGAATCCTCTTGGCCCAAAATTTCAGCGAACACTTCACATCTGACTCAGTCTGTGTAGGTAATATTCTCTAGCCTACAACCTTTTCCGAAGGTCTGCCAAATCTATCGTAACATTTTGATTTTGGTATGTTTTTTTGTAAGATCTAAGGATGCCGGCATTCTGGTGTGAATTGTAGAATTTTTCCTTTACTCCATCCTTTATTTAAAGTGACTATCGAACCAGATGACATTGCCATGTCAATGGCTTCCCATGGCATTCCGACTTCCAAGCCATGACTCGGACCTATTTCCATTCTCGATTGATGCTGATGCCCAGATCTAAACCCTACATTTACCCTCGCTAGGAACATGCACCTGTGCCTTGCTTCAGACTGAATGTTTTTTAGTAATATTCATATAAATGCTGTGTTGTATTGAGGTTATCATAAGAATAGGATCAGCAGCTTGTTTTTTAATAGTATTTATATAAATTCTACCTTTGTCTTGATGTTATCATAGGAATAAGAGCAACAACTTGTTTTTAATAGTATTTATATAAATGCTGAGTTTGTCTTGATATTACCATAAGCATAAGATCAGCAGCTTGTTTTTAATAGTATTGATATAAATGCTGAGTTTGTCTTGATGTTATCACAGGCATCAGATCAACAGCTTGTTTTTAATGGTATTTATATAAAGGCTTCATTTGTCTTGATGTTAACATAAGCATAAGATCAACATGTTGAGTTTGTCTTGATGTTATCATAGGCATAAGATCAGCAGCTTGTTTTTAATAGTATTTATATAAATGTTGAGTTTGTCTTGATGTTATCGTAGGCATAATATCAGCAACTTGTTTTTAATAGTATTTCTATAACTGTTGCCTTTGTCTTGATGTTATCATAGGAATAAGATCAGCAGCTTGTTTTAATAGTATTTATATAAATGCTCAGCAACTTGTTTTAATAGTATTTATATAAATGCTGAGTTTGTCTTGATGTTATCATAGGCCTAATATCAGCAGTTTGTTTTTAAATAGTATTTATATAAAGGCTGCGTTTGTCTTGATGTTATCGATCATACGCATAAGATCAGCAGTTTGTTTTAATAGTATTTATATGAAGGTTGTGTTTGTCTTGATGTTATCGATCATAGGTATAAGATCAGAGGGTTGTTTTAATAATATTTATATAAGGACTGCAATTTGTCTTGATGATTTGGAACATAGATATAAGTCTGTGGTTTGTCTTAATAGTATTTATTTAAAGAGTGTGAGGTGTCTTAATGATTTGAAAATTGATACAAGGCAGAATGTATCTCACTAGGGTTGAGTAAGGATTCTTAAAGGTAGTACAAAGAGTGAATTAAATAAATCCATTGTTCATAGTATTCATAAGGATTTTAGCTCATATTTTTAGGGTGATTCTTAGTATCTTAAATTTATTAAGAATACGCTAAGGTTGTTTATTAAAAGGGAACAGGGAGCAATACGACTCCCATCAGAGTATCTGGAAATTCACATTGGTTTATGTAAATGAGTTAAGAATACGCTAAGGCTGTTTATTAAAAGGGAGCAGGGAGCAATACGACTCCCATCAGAGTATCTGGAAATTCACACTAGTTTATGTAAATGAGTTAAGATCTAACTTTGTCGACGTGGGTCGAGTTTAATAATTATTTAGTATGGGTGTAACCCTAGATTCTGTTTGTGAAGTTGTTCATCAAATCCAATTGTAGGGATAAGGGATTACTCTGTGAGAAGTTCTTGAAATGTAAAACAAAGATGTGCATGCAACAGAGTTGTTGCGGATTGTAACCAGCCTTTGGAAATAAATTTTATATGATGCGACTAATTGGTGGACGTAACCCCGAGTTTGGGGCGAACCACGTACATTGGTGTCTCCTTGGTATTTGTGTCTAATGTTTCTTTCCTTGCATTCTGTTTTGTACTTTAATGTTTTAAATACTTGGCTCCATAATGATCGTAGTTTGTACCTTAGTATTGTTGAAGCATTGTGACAAAGAAATGCTTGTAAGGTTGTGAATAACAATGGAAATGTTGAAGACCTTCTATAATTCAGATTTAATTACTAGCACAAACAAAACTAATATATTATGGTTCAGAGATGTTGTAAGGTATGTTAGGGTCTAGTTAAGAGTTTCAGGTTATTACATACTTTGAATTGTGTTTTGTGGGTGCCTTATGAATTGATGTTTTACAGCTGGACATAAGGAAACTTACCACATCTTCTCACATACTACCTTGAGGTAATTGGGGTCTATTACAAAACCTACTAAATTGGTTGTAAACTACATGTTTTGGTTCTAATGTGGAGGTAAATTGTCAAACAATGGTTTTACAATGCGTGTAGTTAGACAATATTAAAGTTGATTAGACATGCTTCATTAAAATTCCTTGTGAAAATCTGACACTAACACGTTTGTCTCATTTTTGTAGTAACAGTGAAACAATAAAAAAAAAACATTTACCCCTTTTGCATGCAAAATGACCTTGAGGTTTAAAGGGTACGTTACATAGCTCCTATGCTTCTCCTAGATTATGGGCAGATGAGACAAGTGTATTGTCCAAATTGATTTTATAGTATTCCTTTCAAACTCAAAATAAAAAAATATAGATAAATAATATAGAAATAATTAACTTGTAGTTGATTCATGAGTTGTACAACTATGCATGAAAACATGGAGAGCAATTAACTTGTTACCCCAATAGACCTTTAGATATTATCTAAGATTTTGGAGTCCTTTGAGAGGATCAACAAGACTAACCCAAGTGTACAACTAAGATTCATTTCATGGTCGTTTTATCTTGTTTGTAACATCCCTCTTGTATGCCCTAAAATTTTGATAATTATGAACTATATATTGTACGTATTCTCTAGTGAGGAGCTCAATGCCAAGGCCCCACGAGTAGAACCTTTTTTTCAGGTAGAGTACTACCCTAAGTTATAATCTAGGGAAGACTTAAGACCTGAACAAAACTTAAGCGACAAGAAACTAAATTCATTATGGGGCAAGGCTAAAATGGTGGGTGAACCCTCAGAATTGAAAGAAGACTATACTTTTAAACAACTTAATCTCCTAGGCATCACCTTAGGTTGACGTAATTCCTAAGTTGACTAACTCACATTTTGAGCGTTTTATGATAACTTTACCTATTACGCCTTAAGGCAACAAATGCTAGGAAGTCCCCTAGAACCTATACTAAAGAAGCTTAAACCTTATTTGATTATATATATATATATATATATATATATATATATATATATTGTAGTCATATTAAATTAAATTGAAAATGGAAAAAAAATCTTCTAAAGATTTAAGTACATGAATAATTCAAAAAGAAAACATAAATGATACGGTAAAGGGAGTGACTTGCAAACTGTACTCCACGTAGAGAATCCTTGTCATAAATAAAGGAAAAATCCGTACCTTAGGACAATAATAGTCCAATTTACTATTATAGAGCTACACTGCGGAGGCAATTACTATCTTGTATAGAGACAAGTTTGAGAAAAGTATGCATATTTATGGAAAAAGCGGGTGTTTCCTCCAATTGCTTTTAGTAGGCAAAAGGAAACAACGCCCGCTGCTAGTAAGCACTTATTCTCTGATCTTTGGAAAAATGTGTAAGAGTCACACATATCCCGGTAGTATTTTTTGATTCTTTGCATAGATTATATTATAGAAAGTATTGTGTGTGTTTGGAAAGGGAGGGATTACTGCCATTGTAGATATTTTTTTAAAATGGATATTTTACCCTCGATGACCTCCTTGAAATCCACCGAACAACTAAATTCAAGGGATTATTCTGTAAGAGATTATGGAGGCTAGTAAAAGTCCATTACTCAAGGAGTGGAGTGTTTTAATTACGAGGGCGTGATTTTCTGAGAGGGGGATTGCGCCTACTAGAGGGGGTGCATCTTTGCGATTGTATATATAGAGGGGGGATCGCTGCGATTGGGGGAAGGCAGATGGAGGGAACTGTAATTTCATATAGAAACTCTGGAATTCCACATAGAAGAGTGTCTCTGCGAATTGCTTAGGTATCCCTACATCTTGCATATCGAGAAGAACAATGCGAATTTGCGGAGAGATCACTGCGATTTGAATATAGGAAAGTATCATTGCATGCCATATTTATATCACTGCGATTTGCATAGAAGAGGGAGAGGAGAGCAATGCATTTTGATATTGAAAGCACTAGGAGCACCTGCGATTCGATACAATTTGCATTTGGGGAGACGCCTCTAGATTTGCGTTCACCTCTGCATGTGGAGGTATGTTTTAGTAAGATCCTTTTCTCTGGAAAATCGTTGTACATTTGGGATCGAAGAGGGATAACCATTTGGGCGGTTATCCTTGGCTGAATGTGGTCGAAAATTTGGGTGAATTCGAAAGTTTTGATGGATAGATTCGTTACACCTGCAATATAGGTTGTACATCCATTATTTGAATCATCGTATTATTTTACTGTATTTTCTACAGGATGTTTTTAGTTTTTGTTATACTCTTGTTTTGTGAATCCAGATCCGTTACACCTGCGATCTGAATGTCAGACCCACTGTTTGATTAGCCATATTTTCTTGTATCGTCTGTCGGGTGTTTCATCTTTATATATCCTTGGTTTGACGATCAAGATTGGATACATCGACGACCTGGATTGATGATCTGGATCAAGTCCTTGCAATATGTGTTTTGGACCTGCCTAGTTTCCTACGTTTTCTTGTCTGCATGGATTAAAATCGTTTAACTGAGATTCGAAGAACCTTCTATGATTGGTTGTGGATCCAATATAAATATCTACACGTTTGATTAGTTATGACATTTAACTAACAATTGATTTTCTGGAGTGGTATTTGGTTGCCTCTGTGTTCGATTTGCATGCCAACGTTTGCTGATAATATCAAGATTTTGTGTTGTGGGCCTCTGGATGATCAAAAGTTGTCTGCGTTTTTAATCCATGTAATAATCAATGATCAGAATATTGTCTGCATTTTTGTTAATCCAATGTTTGATTTTGTGACTTCATTGCCTTCATTATGATTGGCCATTATATGTTGTCTGCACTTAATGGGTTTTTCTTTTGGTATGAAGAACCTAATACATACTTTGGTTTTGAATTGAACCAAAATGTTAATCATTGGAAACACTATGGAGAATAACATTGCCAGATGCCTATTTGGTTGCGGATCATATTTTTATTATTATTTCCTCTTATTTTAATGAATAGCTGCAAATAGGAATGAATTGGGGAACCTTATCGATAATAACGTACTCAAATACTGCTGCTCACTGTTCTGCTGCTTACATTTTATCTCCGAACTAGAGCATAAGATACATCCTGATGCAATCTCCCTTTTTCTGGAAATATCTACTCGAGAGGGAATGCTATCACGTTTTCCTTTTCAGTGTGTCAACTCAGTTATCCAATGGCCAGAATTGACTATATTCTAGCAGTGTAAATGTTTCAGTACATTTTTGAAAATCCATTTTGGGAAGGAAAGATGAAATCCTAACTTACAAATAGTTGTTGAGTGTTCAGTAGTCCCTTGTCAAAATTATTAAGACCCAGCATTATTGAGGAAAAGGAGGATTAGATGTGTAAATGTTGTTAGGAAACTGAATGGAATTTATTCTAATTTGATGAAATTCATGTTGTAGTTTGATCTTAGCAATGAATAGATTATATACTCTCAGGTGAGAGGTTCTATGTAAGAGTTGAAAGAAAGTATGGAAACAATGTCGTTGCAGATTTGTAACCTTTTTAATAAAAATAAATGTCGCATGATGCGACCATTTGGTGGACGTAACCCCGAGTTTGGGGTGAACCATGTACTCTGGTGTCTTTGTCATGTTGTGCCACATGTTGTCATCTTTGCTTGAATATGGGTGTCTCTGTTTGTTGTGTCTAAATGTTTCATTTTTCTTTATGTTATTTCTGCACATATGACCCTGTTTTGCAAATGATGGTAGTACTGGTAAAGGATGATCAAAGAATATTATAGTTATCTTAATGTTTGATGGTATGCATAGTAATACATTTTGCAGGGCATTATGATGATGATATGCTTGTGGTTATGAAATAATATCATAGGGGATTTGAATCAAAGAAAATTCTTGAATGTTTATTTTACAATGCACATGGTTTGACATTATCAATTTGATTGGACATACTTTATATGAAATACCATGTAAAAAAATCTGCGACTAACAGGACTGACTATTTTGTAGTAACAGCGAAACAAAACACTTACCTTTTTCTCACACTTAGCGGCATTTTTTCTCACACTTAGCGGCATTAGGGTATAAGAGGTATGCTACATATGGTATCAGAGCCCAAGTTGAAGGACTTGGACCTACATGGGCCGAACGTAAAGTAAACAAGTTTCACTCATCTCATTTTTCCTTGTTTTCTTTTTCTTTGTTTCCTTGATGTTACAAATATGAAAGAAAACTAACAAAAAATGTTTCAGAGAAGAGGAATTGATGAGATCGAATCCCTTTTCGATCAGTAGATGGAGATTTTGCTCAACCTCGACGGACAACCTAGACATAACAAACGAGATGAGTACTTTCATGGTTTGAGTAGAAACTCAACAAAAAAAGCTATGAAAGAGGGCCTTAGAAAAATTGATTGATGAATTTGTTAACGACTACTAAAGTATGCATAACGTTTATTTATTTTATTGAATTAGTGAAAGGCAATAATTCTTTATTAATCCGATAAGGATGTTATTTAACAAGAGTTCGAGGTATCCTACTAAAGGGGAATTGTGACTCATTGAAGGTTGGTTATGTTTTTCAAGTGAGTCGGAAGAGAAAAAAAATGTTGTTACTAATATACCTCAAACATTGATCAAATAGGATTTGTGGTGCAAATTTAAAGTACCTTTAATTTGTCATTGACAAAAGAATGTCTACTTAAATGCTAAGGAATAACACTTCTTTTTGCGTAATAATGGTAAGCCTCCTTGACAAGAAACTTGCTAGTTTAGGGCTACTTTGCAAACATATAATGAATGACTTTGTTTGTAGAAGAATGAAAAGCATGCATTGGAAGGTTAGATCGATTTATTTTGGACACTGAATATATCAATCTGATTTGAATATTCAATTTAAATCTATAAACCTTCTCTAGTATATACTATGGGTAGTATAAGTATAAATGGATTGATATAGTGATCAATTAGGGAACTATGTGGTGAACAAACTATTATTGGACCACCTATGGATAAAAGGAGAATTAGTCTTATTGACTCGGACTAACTATATAATCAAGAAAGCTTTCTACAACTGCATTTATTTTTGTTAAGAAATAAATTGCTCACTAAATAATCAGGACATGAAGAGTATGCTAACAAGTGAAATGTGTGGATTGCAATAACTTCAAGGAAGCCTAGGAATGTCTGTTTTTGTCGAACCAAAGTAGCTTTCTTAAAAGAGGAATCCTATTAAATCTTAAAAATAACTATTGACATGCGTATTATGATTATGTAGGAAGAATGAATCATTACTATGAGAAAGCAGGTATGAGTTAGGAACAATATCAACAATGGATATATGCAGGTTTAAAAAGTAACTCATACAAAAGTGTAATCATGTGATAAGGTAGAGTGTATTGACACAGTGTGATTACCACAAGACTATAAGTGTTAGGTACACGAGGATTGTGCATACAGAAAATTTGTTACACCTAGAATGTATGCACCTAACTAGACTATGACCTCACGTCCTAAGTTCATATGTCTTAAGGAAGAGTTATGTTTCTAGTCTGACTATCATGAACTAATAAAACCTAATGGTCAGTTGATACACATAATAAGTAGATGAGGAGAGAACTGAATGTTATTTGGTCTTTAAAGCTGTCTGCAACAATAAATTTTCAGAAAATTAATGTTAACTACTTATTAGAAGTTGTTGATTAAATTTGTATCATTTTTCTATTTCATATGTGTAGGTGTTACTCACAGGGGGAAGCTGACAGGTATAAATTAAATTTAAATTACTTGTCCACTGTCGTGACTAGATTGCTATGACTTGTCAGTTGTTAATAATGCTTTACAATATTTATATGTGTATTGATGGATTGACGTCCTTCCATCTAAGTCATATCTAGACTTGATGCCAGAAAATTCCTTTGATTGAAGTGTACAAATTTGGTACCACATTTTAGTTATGATTTATATCTTTTGGATCTGATAACAATTGATGCCCAATCCATGTAATGCATTGTGTTGGCTTGAGTAGATCTAATAAACATTGTCATTGAAATTTCTGGTAAAACGTTTGGACTTGCCTTAAGTCTGATAACATGTCAAGATGTCCAAATTCCGTAAATGCACTTGATTTGGGGTTGGGGTATAACTAACAAATATTTGTTGATAGAATTTATTTGACACAGGTGCGTAACATGTGAGTTTAGTTGAACGGATCTAAAGGGAAAATATCATCTCTGATTTTGTTAGCCGAGTCGTTTAAATGCCAAAGGATAGAGTAAGATCTTTACTTTAAAATCATTATAGTTCAGATATTTATAATCTCAACCTTAATGGTCGAGTTGAGGATATAAATTCTGAGTGTTGAGAAATTCGTACTCACATCTTTTTGAAAAGTGAATGAACGGCGTAGGACATTATGGGCTAACTTTGCAAGAGTATGCGTGGGTACACCACCACTTAAAAAGAACTATTTTTGTTTCAATAAAAATAAAATAAAAAAATCCATTGGTTTAAATAAGGGAGCTAAGCCACTCAAGTACGAGTGTTGTTTCATTATCTTACTATAATTTCGTATTTCGAGATTTATATGGACCAAGATTTTAACTATGATTGTGGTGTTATGTACTAATATTGCAGGGCTTTACGATACTTCTGATCAATGTAATACACGAAATTTTAAATCCACTTGTAAATAAGTGGCAGTTTATTTTGAATGAATTATAAGATGGTATGAACCATGAATGATGGTAAGGGAATAATCACCCAACTCAGAAAACGATAATTAAACGAATGAAAAATATGTTTATCGATAGATGTTAATGTCATTAATCAAGACAGTGACAAGTAAAGTCATGTGAAGCACCAAGTAGTGTGCATTATGAATGGTCAAAGTAAAAATTTATACAAAGTACAAACAAGGAAAATTTGAACGCTGCGGGAGCACCATGATGTTAGGCAAGTAATTGCCGCGTGAACACATGGGTGTTAGGAATATATGCTATAGGAGCACAATGATGTTAGGCAAGTGATTTCCGCATGAGCACATTAGTGTTAGGCATACGTTGTGGCAAGAAAAGACCTAGGCAAAAAAAAAAAAAAACTGGACATCTGGAAAACAGGATGTTGTTTGATGTCACTGAGGAGAAAACTTTTGACTAGTGGTCAAAAGGGAGAGTAAACTCAGAAATAGATGTAAGACCACACAAAAATTGGTGAAAGAACTCAAGGGGAACTTTGGAAATGACAAACGAAAAGTTTTTAACAAAAATTTCTCACATAATTAGACTATTACATGTCTTAATGTGTAAAGTAAAAGGGTTACATTAGGTAAACAACTAGTCAAATATCCAAGTGGAATACTCCTGAATCAATTACATCCTTGGGGAAATGAATTATGTTTCATAACAAACAAATAATCTTTACCCCTTTTGTTTACCATAATGGCATTGAAGTAATAAAGGTATTTTATTTTTGGTATCAACTAAGGACTAGCAGATGATTCCATAAGCTGAAAAATAATGCTACAACCAAACCTGTTGTTTATGTTTTAACTTAAGTTATGGAATTTTGACATAAACCCAGCTTTGTTGCAGATGACTAGAAGTCTTGAACGAATTACGACCTGCAAAGATGGATAAGAGTGAAGAAGATTAGAACAAGACGAACCAAGAGATGAAGGAAATTCGATAAGAGACAAAAACACCGAGGACGGTGTTGCCTTTAAGGGGGAAGGAATGTAACGTCCCTCTTGTATGCCCTAAAATTTTGATAATTATGAACTATATATTGTACGTATTCTCTGGTGAGGAGCTCAAGGCCAAGGCACCACCAGCAGAACCTTTTTGTCAGGTAGAGTACTACCCTAAGTTATAGTCTTGGGAAGACTTAAGACTTGAACAAAACTTAAGCGACAAGAAACTAAATTCAATATGGGGCAAGGCTAAAATGGTGGGTGAACCCTCAGAATTGAAAGAAGACTATACTTTTAAACAACTTAAGCTCCTAGGCATCACCTTAGGTTGAGTTAATTCCTAAGTTGACTAACTCACATTTTGAGCATTTTATGATAACTTTACCTATTACGCCTTAAGGAAGCAAATGCCAGGAAGTCCCCTAGAACCTATACTAAAGAAGCTTAAACCTTTTTTGATTATATATATATATATATATATATATATATATATATTATAGTCATATTAAATTAAATTGAAAATGGAAAAAAATCTTCTAAAGATTTAAGTACATGAATAATTCAAAAAGGAAACATAAATGATATGGTAAAGGGAGTGACTTGCAAACTGTACTCTACGTATATTGATGTTTAGAGAATCCTTGTCATAAATAGAGGAAAAATCCCTGCCTTAGGACAATAATAGTCCAATTGACTATTATAGATCTACACTGCGGAGGCAATTACTATCTTGTATAGATACAAGTTTGAGAAAAGTATGCATATTTATGGAAAAAGCGGGTGTTTCCTCCAATCGCTTTTAGTAGCCAAAAGGAAACAACGCCTACTGCTAGTAAGCACTTATTCTCTAACCTTTGGAAAAATGTGTAAGAGTCACACATATTCCAGTAGTATTTTTTGATTCTTTGCATAGATTATATTATAGAAAGTATTGTGTGTGTTTGGAAAGGGAGGGATTACTGCCATTGTAGAGATTTTTATTAATGGATATTTTACCCCCGATGACCTCCTTGAAATCCGCCGAACAACTAAATTCAAGGGATTATTCTGTAAGAGATTATTGAGGCCATTAAAAGGCCGTTACTCAAGGAGTGGAGTGTTTGAATTACGGGGGCATGATTTTCTGAGAGGGGGGTTGCGCCTGCTAGAGGGGGAGCATCTTTGCGATTGTATATATAGAGGGGGGATCGCTACGATTGGGGGAAGGAATATGGAGGTCACTGCAATTTCATATAGAAACTCTGGAATTCCACATAGAAGAGTGTCTCTGCGAATTGCTTAGGTATCCCTGCATCTTGCATATCAGGAAGAACAGTGCGAATTTGCGGAGAGATCACTGCGATTTGAATATAGGAAAGTATCATTGCATGCCATATTTATATCACTGCAATTTGCACAGAAGAGGGAGAGGAGAGCACTCCGTTTTGATAGTGAAAGCACTGGGAGCACCTGCAATTCGCTGTAATTTGCATTTGGGGAGATGCCTCTAGATTTGTGTTTGCCTCTGCATGTGGAGGTATGTTTTAGTAAGATCCTTTTCTCTGGAAAATTGTTGTACATTTGGGATTGAAGAGGGATAACCATTTGGGCGGTTATCGTTGGTTGAACGTGGTTGAAAATTTGGGTGAATTCGAAAGTTTTGATGGACGGATCCGTTACACCTACAATCTGGGTTGTAGATCCATTATTCGAATCACTGTATTATTTTACTGTATTTTCTACAAGATGTTTTTAGTTTTTGTTATACTGTTGCTTTGTGAATCCAGATCCGTTACACCTGCGATCTGAATTTCGGACCCACTGTTCGATTAGCCATATTTTCTTGTATCCTCTGTTGGTTGTTTCAGCTGTATATATCCTTGGTTTGACGATCCAGATTGGATACACCGGCGACCTGGATTGACGATCTAGATCAAGTCCTTGCAATCTAAGTTTTGGACCTGCCTGGTTGCCTACGTTTTCTTATCTGCATGGATTAAAATCGTTTAACTGAGATTCGAAGAACCTTCTATGATTGGTTGTGGATCAATATAAATATCTACACGTTTGATTAGTTATGACATTTAACTAAGAATTGATTTTCTCAAGTGGTATTTGGTTGCCTCCGTGTTCGATTTGCATGCCAACAATTGCTGATAATATCAAGATTTTGTGTTGTGAGTCTCTAAATGATCAAAATTTGTATGCATTTTTAATCCATGTAATAATCGGTGATTAGAATACTGTCTGTATTTTTGTTAATCCAATGTTTGATTTTGTGACTTCATTCCCTTCGTTATGATTGGCCATTATATGTTGTCTGCACTTAATGGGTTTTTCTTTTGGTATGAAGAACCTAATACATACTTTGGTCGTGAATTGAACCAAGATGTTAATCATTGGAAACACTATGCAGAATAACATTGCCGGATGCCTATTTTGTTGTAGATCATATTTTTATTATTATTTCCTCTTATTTTAATGAATAGCTGCAAATAGGAATGAATTGGGGAACCTTATCGATCATAACGTACCCAAATAGTGCTGCTCACTGTTTTGTTGCTTACATTTTATCTCCGAACTAGAGCATAAGATCCATCCTGATGCGATCTCCCTTTTTCTGGAAATATCTACTCGAGAGGGAATGCTATCACGTTTTCCTTTTTAGTGTGTCGACTCGGTTATCCAATAGCCGGAATTGACTATATTCTAGTAGTGTAAATGTTTCGGTACATTTTTGAAAATCCATTTTGGAAAGGAAAGATGAAATCCTAACTTACAAGTAGTTGTTGAGTGTTCAGTAGTCCCTTGTCGGAATTATTAAGACCCAACATTATTGAGGAAAAGGAGGATCGGATGTCTAAATGTTGTTAGGAAACTGAATGGAATTTATTCTAATTTGATGAAATTCATGTTGTAGTTTAATATTAGCAATGAATAGATTATATACTCTCAGGTGAGAGGGTCTATGTAAGAGTTGAAAGAAAGTATGGCAACAATGTCGTTGCAGATTTGTAACCTTTTTAATAAAAATAAATGTCACATGATGCGACCGTTTGGTCGACGTAACCCCGAATTTGGGGTGAACCACGTACTCCGATGTCTTTGTCATGTTGCACCGCGTGTTGTTATCTTTGCTTGAATATGGGTGTCTCTGTTTTTTGTGTCTAAATGTTTCATTTTTCTTTATGTTATTTCTGCACATATGACCTTGTTTTGCAAATGATGGTAGTACTGGTAAAGGATGATCAAAGAATATTATAGTTATCTTAATGTTTGATGGTATGCATAGTAATACATTTTATAGGGCATTATGATGATGATATGCTTGCGGTTATGAAATAATATCCTAGGGGATTTGAATCAAAGAAAATTCTTGAATGTTTGTTTTACAATGCACATGGTTCGACATTATCAATTTGATTGGACATACTTTATATGAAATATCATGTAAAAAAATCGGCGACTAACAGGAATGACTATTTTGTAGTAACAATGAAACAAAACACTTACCCTTTTCTCACACTTAGCCACATTAGGGTATAAGGGGTATGCTACATTGTTATTCTTAAATGTATCTTGATTAAGATTTAAATAAGCTTTGATTTTAAGAAGATTATTTTTGTTTACTAAATATTATTTGTTTTATGTTTATATTCTAACAAGTTGATTAGAGAC
Source organism: Pseudotsuga menziesii (assembly GCA_001517045.1). Classification (NCBI taxonomy): domain Eukaryota; kingdom Viridiplantae; phylum Streptophyta; class Pinopsida; order Pinales; family Pinaceae; genus Pseudotsuga; species Pseudotsuga menziesii. The sequence goes on from LPNX010900668.1 coordinate 256,313, forward strand.
TCGTATGTAATAGAAGAAAATCATAGATATTCTTCCAAGAAAATACATATTACACCACAACATTCACAAATAATACAGAGTGATTTACCCTAGAAACTCTTAACCGGGAAAACAACCAAACCTTGAAGCCACACCTCTTATTTTCTCATTATCATTATGAATCACTCACAATACAAAATATAGGTATTATGCAACATCCAATGCCCTAATATGTTAACCCGGATAAGAAATAGACCCCAATCCCTTTATCGCGACGGAATTAAATATTTTAAGAAAAATCTCGAAAATATCTTAAAATAGACCAAAAAATTTCGAAGTGGGTGTGCTCACAATCGAAAATGACGTTACGACCATCTCAGATATCATCTTTGTAGAAGGGGGGGGGGGGCAATAACCCCCATTGATCTGGTGCTATGCGAATGCACCCAACACACATGATAGAGAACTAGATGACGCGGATCGTCATGTCTGTCACAAATAGACGCACCCATCCCCACATGTCTTTCGTTGTCTCAACGTCTATGGGATTTTTATTTTCTATAAAAGCCTTGAATTTTTCATCTTCCCAAGTTAAAACCTTGTGCCCACCTTTCTTCACTTGAAGGATGGTGATCATGTTGAAGTCCCCTGCTAGAATCCACAACTTCATGGGAAAAGTTTTCCTCAACCATTATAGATAATCTCTAGAAGCTTGAGTTTTCTCTCCAAGGGCTGAGGCCCATAGAAATTTGAGACAGGTCCATGAAAATTTGCTCCTCAAAGATGGAAAGAATCTGATATTGAGTTTCTAGTTACTAAAAACTTATTAAGGTTTACCTCTTGAGGGCTCCAAATGAGTGTTAAGCCTCCTGAAGCACCATTTGCGTCCACTTCTATTGCTTTGTTGCCTTTATAGAGACGTTCCATGAGGGTATCTAGGTTTCAAATGCTGCATTTAGTTTCTTGAATAAGGATCATTCACGACTTTTACTATAGAATCTTCATGCATATTATTTTGTGCTTTGTAAGACCATTGATGACTCTCACATTCCACGAGGTAATCTGCATTTTGAGTTGGGAATATTGGAATGAAAGAACTTCCTAAGATGGACATATTTCTGTGACCCAACTAGATTGGTTCTTAGAGTATTGAGGTGTTGTAGATCCATTTTCTTGCCTCTTTTTTTGAGATCTCTTGAGATGTTCTTCTCATCCTTTTTTGAGAAGTTTTGGATGCCCAATTTGGATTTGGCTCTATGTTTGGAGAGGCTTTATTTCTACAATTGTATCTATTTGGATGAGATCGCATGAAATGCTTTCTAACGAAACAAGATTCGTTGATTCGTAGGAGGTCCATATCGCCTATATCTAAATCACTGATGTCTTCATCCATGACAACATATGAATATTGGTTGACAATGACTAGCGGGACATCTTGTGGGATTGTAGTTGTTGAGGAAAAGGGATCTTGAGGATATTGGCTTTGGTTGAGGAAAGTGTTAATACCTTAAATTACAAACCTTGGAGCGTGGAAATCCCTATGTATCAATCTACGTAAAAGAAAAACTAAACATTATTAACCTGTCATGGCTTTGTATTGACCGCCCCCCTCCTTTTTATGGTTCTGGAATTTATAAGCAAAAACTACTCCAAGTATAGATATGAATGCTCCTTGCATAATGTGAACTACCTCCAAATTTCCCAAACATTAGGGCATAAATATATGTACTTTTTTTTTAAAATCAAGGAATATACTCATTATAGCTTCCTAAAAATACCTGAGAGGTAAGGCCTTGGCATTAAAAGTTCGTTTAGTCTCATCTGTAATTTAATGGTTGAAGACCAGAATGAAAAGAAATTTGACTTCATGGTTTTTATGTCTAGGAGATACAGAAATAGAAAAAAGCCCTGGAAGTGAAATTCCATAGACAGTAGATTGGTACACAGGGCTGTTAATGTCACTTACAGAGCTTCGGCTGACCATTTTTCTTCTGATGACAGGTGCTTCGATAGGGCTTGGCACCAAGCACTCCTAAGGGCCAAAAATAAATTCTAAAGGGCAAGTCCTCCAAACAAAACGAGGGTCCAAAGTTTAAGCAAAAGAAACAAGGGACTAGCATGGTCCAAGTAATATGCTCGCTGCAAGGAAAATTTTGCTTGCCACTTACCTATGGTATCGTGGATTTAACCCAAAGTCCAAACGCGGCGCTTTCCTTTTCGAATGAAACGGACCTTACAGTCCGGCTTATCCAATGTTTTTTTATCACCGCTTGTGGTATGGCTGTCACAGGGTTGCCAAGGAGAGTTCCACGCTGTTCGTGATCCTGCGGTCATGGGCCACGGGGAGGCTTGAGATTCTTCCACATGACGGTGGTGAAGCACAAGAGGGGTATCCAGCGTGGCTGGGAAATCTCTTGCCTCCGTCAAATTGTGATGATTACGAGACTGGCAGCCCATAAGCTCACACAGTTCTGTGGTGAGGTGTCGCTCTGGCATAATACACTGGCTTTTACTGTGCTTCTTAAAGAAGCAGTACTTCACGGATTTTGGAAGTATGGAAAGCCTTCTCGAAGGCTCTGTCAGTTCGTTGTTCTGCTTAAGGCTCTAGGGACTGGTGTAAAACTCCTCTGGTTTTTTCAGAAGGGGGTAGTGGCACACGAGCTCATAGCCCAAGCCTTATAGCCTCAGGTAAGCTGGTCGTTGCTTCGGCTAGATGCGTCTCTATTTACCTGTTTGCACTTTCTTCCTTAAAGGGATTTAACCCCTGTAATTTTCTCGCAGGTATCCAGAGCAGGAATGGGGTAGCGCAAGCGGGTGGCAGTTCTGGTAAGTGGTGTTAACAACATTATGGCGATGTCTGCTGACCTGTGGTTCATCTTTCAGAGGTGTTTTTCTCCTTCTTGTGATGTACTTCGTAGAAGAAAAGTTTGGGGGTTTTTCCTGAGGTGCATGGAACCCACGCCATGTCGTGGTAGACATGCTAAAGTAGCATCTCCTACTCTGATGGTAAGGCTTGAACTTGCGGATGGCTGTGAGCCCTCCTTTTTGTAAAGCGCTTCGTTTACTTAAAGGCCTTAAGCGAGGGCCATGGCTTGGCTGACATAGTGGAACCCTTCTTTTTAAAATTCAGTACTGTGTAAAAGAATGGACTGTTTTTTTTTTACGGTTAACTAAATTCCTGTTTTCTTTTAAATGGTTTAGTTTTTGTCTAAGATGACCCAATGATGTTGCTTCCTCCGATATTGTTTACAGTAAGAAGAAATGTTGGTTTTCTTTTCTATCCATAGTTCCAACCTCTTCTGGTTCTAGTGGTCATAACTATATTCATACTGTCGAGGAAGCATATGCAAATATTACACCTCTTCATTTTCCAAATATGGTAATATCGTGGCCATAGATGTAATGAGATTCCACCTATGAATTTGTTCTCAACACCTGTTTTCTTGGGCGTTAGGAATGTTAGATATTTTCCTTTCACTGCCAACCATTCACTAGATGCCCTTTAAAGTTTCTTAGATGCTAGACCGGCAACACCACTCGGCCTGGTTTTAGAATGCCTCAAATTCTAACTTCAAACTTGATTTGCATCATCTTCCTTTTTTGTCTATGTTATACCCCGTGTGCTCCTTCAAATTCCTGTTCACGCTTTTTAAACTTTATTTGAGATCTGTCTGATACCATCCACGTGAGCTATGTAACTTCGTTTCTCTTACATCCTTCCATGGTTTCTCTAATTAAGATGCAAGTTAGCTTGAGCTAGGTTTGTTAGTGGTGCTCTCATTGGTGTTTGTGTAGATGTATTGCATTTTTTTTCTGTTGAAGTTATCATTAAGCCGTGAAGACCATGAAAACTTCAAACCCTGACTAGGGTTTTCTTGTACGGTGGGTATTTTCCAACAGTGGCCAACTAAGGCTTTGGCGAAGTATAACAAGGGCTTCATATATGGTGGGCCATTAGATGCGTTAGCCAACACGGGTTCTGGTAGCTTTTCTCTATGGTTTTTGAGACTAAATACTACCCACATTTTGGTCGGTTTTTCTTTTAAACTTCCATCTCTGCTAGCAAGCCTTTATCTATGCTAAAAAAAATATTATTATATCCGTTAAAACTTCAACTCTGTGGGTCAAAGTTTTTTATGTTAATGAAATCGTTCATTCTGTTAACAAAATATACAGTTGTATTGCCTACCAATAAAACCTCTATTTTTGGTAATATTTATCCTTGCTAACAAAATATCGCAACACTTAATTGAAGCCCAACCAAACAGGATACATATAAATCTACATAAACATTTGCATCAGTATTTTTCTTGCTCGTTTTTTCATAATAAAAATGAATCTATTACGGCATAACCAGGTTATCTTTCTTCTACATAACAGAACATAAGATAAACATTTATACATTAGACAGAACAGAAAATCAATTTTCTTCACTCATACACCAAACCTGTGCATCTGTTGTGCCGACTACAGTGGAAGCAGCCACGTTCCTCCCAGCCGTAGACTAGGTTTAGCTCCCTTGCCTTCTAGTCACCCATGAGCCAAACCTCCCAGCAGATAGCGGGGACGCCTCACTCTAGAACTCAAAATTCGATTATTCACAGGTGATCTTTCCCACAACATGCACTCTCTGCAGAGTCCTCTTTCCCAGCATACTCAGCAACGTCCTGCCTACACCGTATGCTCTCCTTTTCTTCTCTCTACCTTGGATCCTCTTTTTTCTTTCTTTTCCTAGGTATTTTCCCATTAGACCTATCCCCCTCCTTCCTGGAATTCCCAGGGCTTAATGGTAATCCCCCTTTTTCCAGGGATGTGTCTGTGCTGATTTTCTACACATCTGACACTTCATTAATTAGTCCCTGGAGTTAGCTGGTCCCTGTCCACACTGTCTTCTGCAAGTTTCCTCTTTTAACCTGGCTGCTTCCACTATATTCGCCACATGCATAATATATATATATATATATATATATATATATATATATATAATAAATCACTATCAAAACTCACCAGGTGTTTATTACATCAGTCCTTCCCCGAACTCATTGGCTAGGTCATTAACAGCCATAATTTATCATGTTGAAATAGAAATTGAAATAATACCATTCAAAATAGGAAATTGTCCGGGGGTATTACATCCACACCCCCTTATTTTAAACACTGTCCTCAGTGTTCTTCATTTATTGGTTCGGCAAACAAACTAGGGTTCTTTATTTGCAGTATGTCCTCTAGTTCCCAAGTTGCCTCCTCAGGGCTAAAGTGCTTCGATTGCACCTTTACCCGAGCGATGACTCGGTTCCGAAGCACCATCTCTTTCCTATCCAGAATGCATGCAGGTTCCACCTGGAACTCTCCTTCGGGTTCCAGCTATATCACATTCCAATCGATAATGTGAGTTGAGTCATATATATATATTTTTAACAATGAAACATGGAAAACATTGTGTATCTTTAAATGAATAGGAAAAATATTGGAGCCAATTTCTTTCTAGGACTTGGAAGGGTCTGGAAAATCTTGGAGCCAATTGCTTACAGCTCCCCAAGTTGAGGGAACTCTTCTCAGGTTTGACTCGTAGGTACACGTGATCGCCTACACAATATTCCTTGTGCTTTCTTTTTAGATCAGCGTAATGCTTTTGCCGTTCTTGATCTGCTTTCAGGTTCTTCTGTACTTCACGAACTGTTTGCTCCATCTCCTATAACAGTTCAGGTCCAATTAGCACGCGATCCACAGGATTATCCCAACTGAAAGGGGTATTACATTTCCTCTCGTATAGTATTTCAAATGGACTCATTTTTGCTAAGGCCTGATAATCGTTATTATAGGCGAACTCCACCAGGTGCAGGTAGTTTTCCCACTGAGTGGGTCTTTTCATGACATACATCATTAACATGTTTTCGATGGTCTGATTAGTGCGTTCTGTTTTCCCATCTGTCTCCGGATGATAGCTGGTGCTAAAGTTAATTCAGGTTTCTAAACTTGCAAATAAGGATTTCCAGAAGTTGGATGTAAATTTCACATCCCTGTCTGATATTACCATTTTTGGTACGCCATGCAGTCGGAATATCTCTTTTAGAAATATTTCTGCGATATCAGCTACCTTATGTGTGGATTTTACTAGAATAAAGTGAGCAGATTTGCTTAATTTGTCCACCACCACCATGATAGAGTCATGTTGTTTCTGTGTTTTTGTCAAACCAGTGATGAAATCTAAGGATATGATCTCCCATTTCCACTGGGGTATCAGCAGAGGCTACAACAATTCGGATGGATGTCCATATTCTGTCTTAACTTGCTGGCATTCTATGCATTTGGACAGATATTCAATTACATCATTTTTTAAACTGGGCCAAAAGAACTGCTTCCTCAGGGCAGTTACCATCTTTTGGTACCCTGGATGGCCTGCAAAAGGAGGTTTGTGCATCTCATTCATGATAAAAAATTTGAATTCTAACACATTAGGTATGTACAACCTATGCTTAAACCAAATAAAACCTTTTTCGTCAATCTTAAAAGCTGCCCTGCCAAGTTTTATCTCGGGATTCTGTATCTTACTGTGTAATTCAATGTAGTTACTATCCTGAGTGCTTGCTTCCTTGACCCTATCCAAGAGGTCTCTCTTGGGCTGGCTCGAGGTTAACTCACTAATAACATGAGTCCTTCGACTCAAGGCATCCGCAACCTTATTTTCCTTACCTTTTATGTGCCTTACCTCGAAATCGAACTCACTGAGGAAGGCCAACCACCTTGCTTGTCGAGCGTTTAGTCCAGACTCTGTGAATAATTTTTTCCCACATGTGTTATCTGTTAGTAGCAGAAATTTCCTTCCCAGCAGGTAGTACCGCCACATTTTCAGGACGTGCACTACGGCGGCCAATTCCAAGTCATGGACCACATAATTACGTTCATGTTCTTTCAACTTGCGTGATTCATAACAGACCACATGTCCTTCTTGGGATAACACTCCTCCTACTCCTTCTAAACTGGCATCAGTACATATAGTGTATTTTTTAAGGGATCAGCTACCTTTAGGACTGGGGCCCTGGTCAGCAACTCTTTAAGTTGGTCAAAGCTTTCTTGACATATGGAGGTTCAAGTGAACTTCACCCCCTTCTTCTGTAAGGAGGTAATGGGGTAAGCAATTTTGGAAAACCCCTCGATAAATCTCCTATAATAGCCGGTGAGTCCCATAAATGATCGGATGTCAGCCACGTCCTTGGGTACTGGCCAATCGGATATGGCTCGAATTTTCTTAGGGTCCACTGCAATTCCCTCCTCGGATATGACATGTCCCAAGTACTGGATTTCAGTCTTAATGAATTCACACTTTTCCAATTTCGCATACAGTTGGTGCTCCCTTAGGATCTGCAATACTGTCCTTAAATGATGTTGATGCTCTTCTTGGCTTTTAGAATAAATCAAGATGTCATCGATGAAGATCAGTACAAACTGATCGAGATATTTGTTAAATATGCTATTCATGAGGAACATGAAAGTGGTAGGGGCATTGGTTAAGCCAAAAGGGATTACTACAAATTCATAATGTCCATAGCGGGTTCTGAAAGTGGTTTTGTTTATGTCCTCACTCTTTATACGGATCTGGTGGTAGCCAGAACGTAAGTCCAGCCTAGAAAATACACTTGCCCCTCCTACTTGATCAAACAGGTCATTGATTCTAGGCAGGGGATACTTGTTCTTTATGGTTACCTTGTTTAGGTGTCGGTAGTCAATACAGAGTCTTAAGGTCTCGTCCTTCTTTTTAACGAACAATACCGGTGCACCCCAGGGGGACACACTAGGTTTGATGTACCCCTTTTCCAGCAGTTCCTGCAACTGAATCTTTAGTTCAGTCAGCTCTGAAATGCTCATCTGATAAGGCACCTTTGACACCGGTGCGGATCCATGTAGTAACTCGATGGAGAAATCAATCTCCCTTTGAGGGGGCAGGCCGGGTATCTCTTCAGGGAATATATCAAAAAAATCCTCTAGGACTGGGTGTTGTTTTAGAGAGGTCTGGTTTCCATTAAGGTGCAAGTCGGTAACCTTAACAGCAAAGAGTTTATAGCTCTTCTTCAGTCATTTCTTTAGCTGCATGGCTGAAATTTGTCTTACCGAGACAGGTTTGGGCAACCCTCTTACTATTCGAAGGACTTGGTCTTCGACAATGTAGGTAAAGGTCTTTTCATAACAGTTCAGCACTACTTTGTTATTTTCTAACCAGTCCATTCCAATGATCATGTCGTATGACCCCAAGGGTAAGATGTTCAGGTCGATTTTGGTTTTATGGTCCTGCAGCTGAATTTCATAGTTAGAAACACAATCTGTTACCTTCCTTTTTGCCCCGGTGGCCCACTGAACCCACCATGGTCTTACATGTTTTTCTCTAGCTAGTTGGCAGAGTTCCACCATCCTTGGAGAAATGTAACTCAATGTAGCTCCTGGATCAATTAACACAAATATAGCATGGTTCAAAATAATACCTTCGATTTCCACTATAGTAGAGTGATGGTCGGCTTGTTGGTCTTCTAAGGCTGCATTAAGGCAGTGGAAACTCCTGCCAATTTCCCCAACTGTCGATGCTTCTTGTACGCTGTTCAAGGTATTATTGACCCCCGTCAGGCATGGGAAATATCTCTTCAGATGTGGTCCATCACACTCCGAGCAGGTCAGGGGTTCTCTGGGTTCCCTGTCAGTCCCTTTCACCCCCAGACTGGTTGGTTTTGCGTATCTTGGTGGGCGTGGTCCGCTTTTAGTGTAAGGGCCTCCTGGGGTATTTCTCTGGGTGTTCTTGTATGGTGATGGTCTGAACCCTCTCTTCTGCTGGTTGAACCTTTCAGGTTTCCTATATTTACATGTTCTGAATGAGTCGTTTCGCTGTTTGTACTGCTCATAACACAGCCGGGCTTTCCTTAGTACCTCATCCAAAGTCTTCGGATTGTCGAATTCGATTGTATCCTTGTAATCCTACGGCAAGTAGCTTAGGAATCTCTGTACCTTCACCTTTTCTTCCTTAATATAGGGTACGAACCTTAGTAGGTCCAAGAATTTTTTAATGAGCTCTTCCATGTTCATCGAGCCGAGTCTTAACTCATAGAATTCCTTGGTTTTCCTTTCGTAGTAATTCTCGGATAAGTACTATTTTTTAAACAATCTTTTGAATTATGCCCACTCCATAGTATTTTCCTTGAGTCCCTGTGATATCTTGAGGTCCTGCCACCAAATACTAACCTTACCCTTGAGATTAAAAATTTCCATTCGGACTTTCATGTTACTCGAATAGTTGTAGATCTGAAAATATTTCTTGATGTCGAGCAGCCATGCCTTTGCTTCTTCACCTGTCTTAGATTCCCTGTCGAAACTAGTGGGTTTGATATTCTTGAATTCACCTTCCAGGTGATCGACCTTTCTCTTTCCGTTAGTTTTGACCTGATTTTCAGAGTTCTGGGTCTCGTTAGATGAACTATCCTTTCTTTCAGCACTTTCCCCCCTTTCGGGACCTTTTCTGGTTTTGGTTCGAGGCTCCTTCCTATTGTTTTCTCATGCATACTTTGCAATAGGATTTCATTAATCTCCTATTGTTTCTCCTACGCCATTTTTAGCTATTCGTTGTCTACCTTATAACTCTGTATCTCCACAATTACGTGCCTCATTGTTTCCAGTACTTGACTGGCCTCAGAATGTTCTACTGTTGGTTGTGTGATCGGTGGTGCTTGTTCCATATTTTCTGGTTGGTTTTCGTTCTCCACCGGAGAGGCCATGACAATTCCTGCAATCGATCAAGATAACAACAACCTGTGGATCTACAACACAACAGGCCGATAGATGTTAGAGTGCTATCAAACCTTACATTCATATACATATAAAAAAAAATAGGAAACAAAGTGCGCCCATCAGGATACAGGGCCGAATCCTGCACTTTGATACCATATGTGAACTACTTCCAAATTTCCCAAACATTAGGGCATAAATATATGTACCTTTTTTTTTTAAAATCAAGGCATATACTCATTATAGCTTCCTAAAAATACCTGAGAGGTAAGGCCTTGGTATTAAAAGTTCGTTTAGTCTCATCTGTAATTTAATGGTCGAAGACTGGAATGAAAAGAAATTTGACTTCATGGTTTTTATGTCTAGGAGATACAAAAATAGAAAAAATCCTTGCAAGTGAAATTCCATAGACAGCAGATTGGTACACAGGACTATTAATGTCACTTACAGAGCTTCAGTTGACCACTTTTCTTCTGATGACAGGTGCTTCGACAGGGCTAGGCACCAAGTACTCCAAAGGGCCAAAAATAAATTCTAAAGGGCAAGTCCTCCCAACAAAATGAGGGTCCAAAGTTTAAGCAAAATAAACAAGGGACTAGCATGGCCCAAGTAATATGCTCACTCCAAGGAAAGGTTTGCTTGCCACTTACCTATGGTATCGTGGATTCAACCCAAAGTCCAAACGCGGTGCTTTCCTTTCCGAATGAAACGGACCTTACAGTCCAGCTTATCCAATGTTTTTGATCACCGCTTGTGGTATGGCTGTCGCAGGGTTCCCGAGGAGAGTTCCATGCTGTCTGTGATCCTGTGGTCATGGGCCATGGGGAGGGTTGAGATTCTTCCACATGATGGTGGTGAAGCACAGGAGGGGTATCCAGCGTGGCTAGGAAATTTCTTGCCTCTGTCAAATCATGATGATTACGAGATTGGCAGCCCATAAGCTCACACAGTTCTGTGGTGAGGTGTCACTCTGGCATAGTACACTACCTTTTACTGTGCTTCTTAAAGAAGCAGTACTTCGTGGGTTTTGGAAGTATGGAAATCCTTCTCGAAGGCTCTATAGGTTCATTGTTCTGCTCAAGGCTTTGGGGATTGGTGTAAAACTCCTCTGGTTTTTTCGGAAGGGGGTAGTGGCATAGGAGCTCATAGCCCAAGCCTTATTGCCTCAGGTAAGCTGGTCGTTGCTTCGACTAGCTTCGTCTCTATTTACCTGTTTGCACTTTCTTCCTTAAAGGGATTTAACCCCTGTAATTTTCTTGGAGGTATCTGGAGCGGGAATGGGGTAGCATGCGTGGGTGGCAGTTCTGGTAAGTGGTGTTAACAGCTTTGTGGAGATGTCTGCTGACCTTTGGTTCGTCGATCAGAGGTGTTTTCTCCTTCTTTTCATGTACTTCATAGAAGAAAAGTTTGGGGGTTTTTCCTGAGGTGCATGGCACCCACGCCATGTCGTGGCAGACATGCTAAAGTAGCATCTCCTACTCTGATGGTAAGGCTTGAACTTGCGGATGGCTGTGAGCCCTCCTTTTTGTAAAGCGCTTATTTTACTTAAAGGCCTTAAGCGAGGGCCGTGGCTTGGATGACATAGTGGAACCCTTCTTTTTAAAATTCAGTAATGTGTAAAAGAATGGACTGTTTTTTTTTATCGTTAACTGAATTCCTTTTTTCTTTTAAATGGTTTAATTTTTGTCTAAGACGACCCAATGATGTCGCTTCCTCCGATATTGTTTACAGTAAGAAGAAATGTTGGTTTTATTTTATGTCCGTAGTTCCAACCTCTTCTCGTTCTGGTGGTCGTAACTATATTCATACTGTTGAGAAAGCATATGCAAATATTACCCCTCTTCATTTTCCAAATATGGTAATATCGTGGCCATAGATGTAATGAGATTCCACCTATGAATTTGTTCTCAACACCTATTTTCTTGGGTGTTAGGAATCTTATATATTTTCCTTTCACTTCCAATCGTTCACTAGACGCCATTTAAAGTTTCTTAGATGCTATACTGGCAACACCACTCAGCCTGGTTTTAGAATGCCTCAAATTCTAACTTCAAACTTGATTTGCATCATCTTCCTTTTTTGTTTGCGTTATACCCCGTGTGCTAGTTCGAATTCCTTTTCATGCTTTTTAAACTTTATTTGAGATCTGCCTGATACCGTCCACGTGAGCTATGTAAATTCGTTTCTCTTACAGCCTTCCATGGTTTCTCTAATTAAGACGCAAGTTAGTTAGTGGTGCTCTAGTTGGTGTTTGTGTAGATGTATTGCATTTTTTTTTCTGTTAAAGTTATCATTAAGCCGTGAAGACCATGAAAAGTTCAAACCCTGACTAGGGTTTTCTTTTATGGTGGGTATTTTCCAATGGTGGCCAACTAAGGCTTTGGCGAAGCATAACAAGGGATTCATCTATGGTGGGCCATTAGATGCGTTAGCCAACATGGGTTCTGGTAGCTTTTCTCTATGGTTTTTGGGACTAAATACTACCCACGTTTTGGCCGTTTTTTCTTTTAAACTTCCATCTCTGCTAACAAGCCTTTATCTATGCTAAAACAAATATTATTATATCCGTTAAAACTTCAACTCTGTGGGTCAAAGTTTTTTATGTTAATGAAATCATTCATTCTGTTAACAAAATATACAGTTGTATTGCCTACCAATAAAACCTCTGTTTCTGGTAATATTTATCCTTGCTAACAAAATACCGCAACACTTCTTTTCTTTGGTCAATGGGGGAATAAGATTCGGTTAGATAAAAAGGGAAATAAGATTCGATTAATTGAAGCCCAACCAAACAGGATACATATAACTCTACATAAACATTTGCATCAATATTTTTCTTGCTTGTTTTTTCATAATAAAAATGAATCGATTCCGGCATAACCAGGTTAGCTTTCTTCTACATAATAGAATATAAGATAAACATTTACACATTAGACAGAACAAAAAATCAATTTTCTTCACTCATACACCAAACCTGTGGATCTGCTGCACCGACTACAATGGAAGCAACCACGTTCCTCCCAGCCGTAGACTAGGTTCAGCTCCCTTGCCTTCTAGTCACCCCCGAGCCAAACCTCCCAGAAGACAGCGGGGACCCTTAACTCCAGAACTCAAAATTCGATCATTCACAGGAAATCTTACCCACAGTAAGTACTCTCTGCAGATTCCTCTTGCCCAGCATACTCAGTAGTGTCCTGACTACACCGTATGCTCTCCTTTTCTTCTCTCTTCCTTGGATCCTCTTTTTTCTTTCTTTGCCTAGGTATTTTCCCATTAGCCCTCTCCCCTTCCTTCCCGGAATTCCCAGGGATTAATGGCAATCCCCCTTTTTCCAGGGATGTGTCTATGCTGATTTTCTGCACATATGACACTTCATTAATCAGTCGCTGGAGTTAGTTGGTCCGTGTCCACACTGTCTTCTGCAAGTTTCCTCTTTTAACCTGGCTGCTTCCACTATATTTGCCACATGCATAATATATATATATTTAAAATAAATCACTGTCAAAACTCACAAGGTGTTTATTACATCAGTCCTTCCCCTGACTCATTGGCTGGGTCATTAACAACCATAATTTATCATGCTGGAATAGAATTTAAAATAATACCATTCAAAATAGGAAATTGTCCAGGGGTATTACACATAATAAAGGTTTATGACGAACAAATTAATAGGGATAATGCTTTAACATATTCTAACTGTTAAAAATACCTTTAAAGACCTTAATCAATGACATCGGATTAGCAGAAAAGACCATTCCTAGTATAGTGAGGGGTACACTAGGTATATGAACTTTATCTTGTTCAAATACCTGACACTAGGGGTACACTAGCTAGGTAAGAAGAAAATACCTCACACTATGCACCTCTCTTACTGAATAATCTAATTCCTTGTATCTATTAAGCATGTGTTAAAAATATTCAATGCTAAAGTAATGGTCAAATTGTGAAGAGTGTGATTTTAGCATTGGTAAGAAAGATAAAAATTAAATTTGTAAGAGGTTAGGAAAAGCTTTTTTTTGTATTGAAATGCCTGGTACTATACATGTCAAGATTAAAACAATAACAACATTGCACAGAAAAAAGAGACACCTTATGGAATTAAGGTTATAAAAATAAAATAAAAAAAGCCTTAAATTAAAATATTAATAAAAGACTTCCTACATAATTCTTCTTTGGTCACTTTTCATTGTCACCCCTGGCATGCTCCAAAAGATAGTTTGCAGCCAAGAGCTCATTTCTGTCACAAACCAAAAAACCCTTAAGAACACTTGCACGATCAAATCCCATGGTTTCTAGATGCTCTACTGCCTCACGCTCGTCTTGATTTAATTTTATATCCTTGAACAGTTCCTCTTCCAAAATTAAGACACCCGAATCAGCTTCATCTGACTCATTTTCAGAAATTCTATCCGAATCAATTTCGTCTGGTTTGTTTTCGGTATTAGACTCTAATTCCGTATCAGCCTCATCTTCTTGATAATTTGAAATAGTCTACAACATCTCCAAGAACTGTGGGTGGCTCACTAGAAAGTCAAGAAGAGCCCCTGCTTCATTGTTCAAATTGGGGAGATCTTGTTGGAAAAGATTTAGTGGAGTTGTATTAGGCCCAACGTGTTCTGAGGCAGGTGGAGGTGGTGGCAATTGGAAATTTAGGATTTGCAACTTTACGGGTTGCAGAGGTGAAGTTGGAAGCTGAGAGCTAGAAGATCGTACCTGTAATACGGGTTCCTGTGCTGGACTTGAGGAAACAAATGGCAGGGTTTGCTCTGTAGATGACGGGGGTTTCTTAGACAGCATGACTACCAGGAAACTATTCTCCAGAACATTGATTTCTTTGATGGTGTTTTCATCGTTGAGGACCTTCCCCTTATAAATCAGTAACTGCTGTTCACTTGGATATGTTCTCGAGCCTTTAAATTGCTCTATTTGTTTCTTAACATTTAAAACATTATCAGTGGGATGAACCTCTATATCGAACTGGTTGCCATTCAAAGTTTTAACACAAACCTTCATTGTCACGCTCACTGTATATGGATCCCCTAAATGTGAAATTGCTTGATAAAGCAAGTAAAAAGAAATGTTATATTAGGTAATGAAATGAATGTCGATATGTCTGAATATTTATATCGATATAGATATATGTCAAAAGGTATGACTGTTGATCAAAATTCAAAAGTTAAATCTTAAATGATTTGTAGTTAGCTTTTTAAGAGATTAATTATTTTTTGAGTTTATCTTAATTAACAAAGTAAAGTTCTAAATGATTAAATATTGTTACCTTTTCATTGATGAGTGTGTGAATGGTTTTTCTATAGCTTTAATATTTTTCCTCATCTTTAAAAACATGTTAAACCTTGCAAACTATCCAAAGAAACTTTTTTATATTTGATTTACTTGTCAACTTGGGTGAGCCCATGAGCCATGACAATAGGGCCATTTCGGTAAAATTCATGAGCTAGGACAATGTGGTTATATTTATTTAAATTTTTAGTGTCATAGGTATATATATTTTAGAATTTATGGATAGATTATCATTGCTTTTTTATTTACACAAGAAAATATGATAAATGTACTCTTGAGATTGATTTTGTGGGCTTTATCCAATTCTCAAAGTTAATAAATTAAAAAAAATTAAAAAATACTTTAGTTAACATTTGATAATTATCCTTTGTGATACTTGAAACAATTAAACTTCAACTATTCAATTATTAGATGCAACTATTAGCTTATCTCTATTGATTAACTCCAATCACTACTTTTATTTGAATTGCAATTGTTGATATATTACCTTTTAAATTAACTATTAGATACATCTATTAACTTAATTCCAATGATTTTACAACTATTAGCTTGGCTTCATCTCTAATAGGGATTATATTGGATAACTATTAGATTAACTATTAGGTTATTCTAATAGTGTTACTGTAGTGCCCCATATTTTGGCTCGGGCATATTTATCACTCAGACTTATTACACTGTATTTAGTTATTATCTGTGGACTCAACTATACTTCATAAACTATATTTTGGCATGTTATATGTGATTATTTACTGATGTTATGATGTTATGAGGATTATGCTCTAATTATGATATTATGATGTTATCATGGTTATATTATGCTTTGATCATGATGTTGCGATGATTAACATGCCTATGTAGATGCTTTGATTATGATGTTATGATGATTATCATTTATATGAAATTATTGTGCTTATGCGATTACCATGCGGTAGTCGTCATTAGATTCATTTATTTCATAACAAAAACATATATTTGATTGTAATCCTTGATATGATGTGATATGTATGATGTGGTACATGGGCACCCATCCATGATGCAATTGATTTTATGATTTTATGTGATTAAAGGAAATAATGTTGATAATATGGACCATCTATTGATTTAATATTGTTATGAATGCATGTTTGCATAGTGCTAACCTACATGGTACAGGGGCTATGTGATAGCAAAGTGTGTGATGCAAATTATGACTTAATACATATCTTGAAGAGAGCCTTAATTGCCAAGTGATGGTACGATGACACGTACCAATAAACTCGATAGAAACGAAGTATGGTTTGATGGGGTATATACCCAGCATGTTGAGAGGGATGGACGTATTTCCCACCCTATGTCACTATGATACTCGAGCTCATGGGAGGGCAGTGTTGAGACACGCTCCCCAAGTTGTTGTGATGACGATGATCAGATGCCTGCTAGGAGAGGCTAGGTCCGCTAGTTATCCAATGCTACCGCTCTCAGGTTCTGTGTGGGAAGGTCAGTACAGCTGGCATCCACTTTGTACTAGCAGAGGAAGGATAGGGAGGATGCGGATGTAGGTTAGGATGGTTTGACATATTAGTTATTATTGTTGAGTGTTGGACATTTATGATATTGGATTAGTGATGGTAGGTACCAATCTTAATTGACTGATTAATAAGAACATAACTGTTAAATAACTATGAATGTCAAAGAAATCATATTATATCTGTATATTTGTCTTGTTGCGTGAAATACTATTTGTATCAGCTAGAATTTAGGTGTTTTGGTTATAGTACATGTGCAGCTTGTGCATGTACTGGCCATGCATGCACACCTCACACATGCACGCTAGTATGAAATATTAATTGAAAAACATTAAATAGTTGGATGGGTTGACTAAGTAATTGTGATTTATTTAAACCTATAAATGTACCTTACTTATTAAAAATCAATGTGCGAGGGGACTTAACAATAAACATAAACATGTCATGTTATCATTTCAATCAATTAATAATAATACTGGAATTAATTATTTATTGATTAATAATAATAAATATTATTTTATTTTGTTGTCATTATCTATTATTATTATTGTATATTATAGTGTTTATTATTAAGTACTTAATATTAAGTTATTAATAACATATAATAATTTACAATACTATTGTTACCATTATTTTACCATTCATCATAAAACATTAAAAAACAGTATTGGTGTAATTTTATGACAGTTGGTTATGTTTTAAATTAACACGTTCAATTCCATAGGATAAGCATGTAGTAATTTCCCACCATCTTATCGGGGGTGAAGAATTGTACAATTCAAGAAAATATATTTACGTCCAAACAAATTTCTTAAATAAACTGAACGGGTTGGACTGCCCAAGAAAAGAACTAATTAAATACTTATTATTTTTATGAAGGAGGCAGTGGAAGAAGAGAGGTGGTGGAAGAAGGAAGGGGAAGGAGGTATAAGGAGGGGGATCGGATGGTGGAAGGGGGAGGTTTTTGGGGAGAGTATCTGGGAGAGAAATTTTGTAGAAGAAGGGAGGAAAGAAGGTGTTGGAACAGAAGGGGAAGAAAACTGGAGGAGGGGGTTAACTCCAGAGAAAGAATTACACTCATCAAACAAGAAAGTTGCTATCGGGTTTATCGGTACTTGGGCTTGGGGGCTATGAAACCCATCGGTTTCCTAGGGCCAGCAGGTTCAACGCTGGTCGGCAGGGTGGATCATCCGGATTGGCATCAAGGCTCAGAAGAGGCTCAGACGATTGAGAGGCAAGGCTACAGGAGCAGGATTCAGGGACTATCTTCAGCTTGCTTAAAGTTCAGGTATTCTTCGGTGTAACCCTCTCTTTATTGCACAAATAAATGAATCCTGAAAATCAGAATATGAGTAAATGTCATTTTTCTATTATATTTATGGACTTAGTGCTCTCCCCGGCAAGCAGAGCACTACAGAATGGTATCACAGCCATGGTTCCAAATCTGGAACCAGAGGGCTCGCAATTGATATATTGGAATGGAAAAAAAATATACATAAATAATAAAATTAAGTTTAAGAATTGTACAATAATAAATTATGTGGGCATGCTGTGATTGTTTGGGATTATTTAGTCTAGCCTAATCGCAAGCCTTTATTTGAACAAAAGGCTTCCCTTCAAACAAAATAGTGTCAGTGAAGAATTCATATATAGTATCAGTGAAAAATTCATATATAGAATGTATGTATACATTAAGTACATATGTATGTTGGAGAGCTTGCTGAATACACTGATATAGAATGTAAACATTTATAGTATCCAAAATACAAAGGCAAAAGAAAAAATTTGGGTAAATATATATATAGATAGGCATCGACCTGACCACATAAATAAAATTCTACATCTTTGGCTTTTGGGTGCCTGAAATTGAAATCCAGGAAACTTGAAAAAGTTATACCACCAGTTGGAAATATTGCCAGCTCCTACGTTATACCACAATTATAGTCGAAATATTAAACAACAAATTAGCCTTAAACATAATAGGAAAACACCAATACAATTCACTCATTCTAATCAGCCAGACATACCTCCTCAGTGTAAATTCTTGTATGCAGACTAAATGTTAAAGGGAAAAAGAAAGAATTTGAATAAATGTAAAAATAATCCCATTAGATATCATTTGATTGAAAAAAAAAAGAGAGTCTGAGCGAGCCTTACCTTATTGTCCTTCACCAAAACATCGAGAAGGGTATTGTAAGGGAAGACTGTTAGTTTCATTCTCATGGCCTTCATCCTATGAAACCAGTGAATGGCTCCATCAGTATTGCCTGCATCTCCGTATCCCTTGATGAATTTGCAGAGAACGAAATCCGTGCATAACCCACTTTGCTTGAGAATTGTCTCGGCAGTGTAGAGATTGCCATGGGAGATGAGGCGGTGCATGACGGAAGAATAGGAGTGTGTGTTGTGCTTGAAGTGGGGGGATTGGTGATCTACCCACTAGAAAAAGAGCAGAACCACATCGACCTCATCTTGGGATTTAATCACCTCCAACAATACTCGCGTGTTGAGCTTTGGAGCGAATTCGTCAAGGCAATGGCAGTCCTTGCCCTCCTCTCTCTTCCTTTTACGAAGCTTCATTCTCTTATGGATGATAGAATACAATGCTTCCACCTCCCGTGCTCTGGCATCTGCTAGCTTCGTTACATTTACCAAATGAGGAGGAGGACGATGCCACATTTTCGATTTTCTTCCTTTTTCACAATGAATTTCATAGGGTTCAACAGATTTCTTCTTTCAAGTTCGAAATTCGTCCAAACTATCAAATTCGTTTCAGGAAAAGGAATTCTTGAAATCTCCTTCCATGGTGATGACGAAGAGAGTTCACGTTCAACTTCTCATACTGCCATAGAATGATCTGCCGAAATACGTACACTGCGAGTATAAGTTGTGACCCACAGGTAAGCATGCAAGGGTGTAAAGGGCCTCGCTCATCTATATTCAGAAATGGTAGAAAGGTGGAAGTCCCCTCTTCCAAGTTGAAACCCAAATTACTCTGCTCCCCACGAATGATCATAGGCTAGTGCAAAAAGAAACCGATGCAGAAAATAATATTGTTGTTCGTTGGATTGACCTCCTCGGGCAAGTGTCCTGCAATCCTCCATGACTTGTAATTGGAATTGTAGATTTCAACTGTTAGTGCATTTAGAGATCCTGAATTCCCCATCACCACCACATGGTATGTGTCACGCCTGTCGCCCTCCCCTCCTACGATGGCTTCACCTTGGACAATTGACGCATTCCACTTAGCTCGAGTTGCAGGTTGCAAAGCTCCTCCATCTGGAAACGATTGTAAAAAAAAATTATTCAGCCGAGGACTCGTGGATTAATAGCACGTGAGCTTCATGCAGGGGGAGCCTCATGCATGTGCCCGCGTGGCATACATGCACCATACCTTCACGTGAGTAAGGTAGGGCAGCCTTCTAGAAGGTGCATATAATTTTATGTAACTTTATATTTTAATTGCCAGTTGGAGCCTCGATGGAGGGACTCACTCCAACATCTCACTGGATTGGATTGAAAGTGACAGTGAGTTTATTATATATATATTATAACTTTGAATAATATCATATATAATAAAAGTGTGGTGCTCTAATCGAAAGCACATTGTATAAATTAATTTGAATTTTGTAAAATTTGCCACATTATATCAATGTGTATACATCATGTTTACAAACCATTGTGTGTACAGTATAACATAAAACCAATGCGTATTTCTATATAATGCGCTGAAACTAACTAGAAAACATAGTTTTTAACTAACAATTATTTAATTTATTTGGAAAATATATTTAATAAGTTTATATATTTAATTATGTAGGTATTTTATTAATAAGCAAGGTTTGATATAAGTAGATGAAATCATTCTTATTGCAATGAGCACAACATGAGTACATCCCAAAAAGAGAACAAGCAAGCTATTTGAAATTCAACTATAAAATTAAATTATTTGAATTATTTGTATGTTTAATTGATGTATATTAGTTAATATATGTGATGCAAAGCAAACATTTGAAGAATCTCAATATTTGAGCACTATTAAAATTTGAAAATTATAAAAGTTATTAAGCCTTTTATAATTAATTAAGTTATTAAGCCTTTTATAATTAAATTAGTTTATTATTTAGTTTAAATTATTTATTTTAAATTATAAATCCTTAAAGTATTTAATGCATTAAGCTTTAGATCATCAATAAAGTTTACATCTCATTAATTTAATATATGAATATTTGTATATTCATAAAACTAATAAGCCAAAGCCTCTAGTTGTATTTTCTCCAGTATTGGAAATGCAATTGAATCCATAACCAATCATAAAATTATTATCATTAAAACAGATCTAAAATCGCATAATGTTAAATTGTATTCCCCTTTTCAAAGGGAGTTGGGGATTTTGCATTCCCAGGGTTTAATCTGGTAGTTTAGTATTGCGTTGCCAATATGTGGAAGCCTTTGGAGCATTTTGTGAGTATGGTAGACTTTAACATGGAGCAAACTGATAAATATTTACTTGTATATACTTTAAAGTACTTATATATTTTTCTTAGTATTAATTCATAGAAATAATCAGTTTAGTTTCCTTTTTGTAGACCTCTAAAACATACATATAAATGTATGGGGATTTTATTGATAGACTATACTAAAACAACTCCAACAGCTCCTCCAGTTAGGTAGGCTTGTTTTGGCTACATCAATTCTATAAAATTCAATTTAATGTTTAAACTCCAAAATTGTTCCTCATGATTCCATGCAGAGTAACGAGTGTATCTGTTTGCACCAGCATGTATCTGTTTTCAAATGTTTTACATGTTTTCATTTTATTTTATTTTATTCTTTTACAAAAATTAAATTATAAAGATAAGTGTGTTGTAAACCACACATTGTCTGGTTCATTGAAAGAGCTAGCTATCTCTTAGTGCGCTTTAAATAATTAATTTATTATTAAATTAAAATTAGATGTTATAAGTGGTTTGTAATTTAATATTTAAATTAGATGCTATGTTCAATTAAGTTAAGATAAAAGTTCTCATTAAAATAGATGTTCGGGTAATTAAATATAGTATTTAATGTGATTTTGCTTTAATCTAATATTAATTAGTTAGAAATAGCATTTAAATGTTAAATGTTGGGAGTTGAATGTTAATTATAAACCTAACAATATAGATAATATTAAAATTTAGATATGGTAACGTTAGTTAGTCTATGTTATTGAAAATTTAAGTATTAAACTTAAGGCATTACTAAGACTTTGATTGATAGTCGAAGAGGCGAGATGGATGTGAAATAAGAAAAACAAGACACTATTGAGACTAGCATTACGAGCTGAACGTTAAGGCACAGATTAAACCCCAAGACGAAATCATTTAATGAAAGTGACTATGCAAGTTTTACTCAAATATTGACAATTTGTCTCTATGCATAAATATAAGCATTGCATAACTAAATTTTATCTCTGCAATTATTAGATTGAGGTAATAATGGCATAATGTTATTGAATATGCCAGGAATTATCATGCTTCAAACACGCAAAGGTCGAGGTCGAGTTCAACCACCCTCACCGCCACCACAGACCCCACCACCGACACCACCAAGGACAACCTCCAGTCCTGAGATGGGGGTGATACTGAGATCCTTGGAAACCATCATGGCCACACGAAATAGGCAGTCGGAGTGGATCGTAGAGGTAGAAACCACACAGGTGAGCCGAGAAGACTCTGAGAGGGCACAGGGCCTAAGGAAAGAACCGCTTCAGGATATTTCTAGAGAACTGCAGAAGATCAAAATTCCTGAGTTCTTAGGAGGACGACTGGGTAAGCATGCCGAAGCGTGGCTCCACGGTATGAAGAGGTGCTTCGCACTAAACGAGTATACCTCGAGTTCCAAGGCTAGAATGGACATCTTCTAACTAAAGGACGATGCCCTAAATTGGTGGTCCAACCTCGAGAAACAATTGCATCTTACTCCTTTGTCTTTTTCATGCGAGTTATTCGAGGAGAGGTTCAACATGAAGTATCTTCTGGCTTATTACAGGGAACAACAAGCGGGTTCCTTTCATGCTTTGGTACAGGGAAACATGACGGTGGAAGAGTATGAAGCCAGATTCATGTAACTGGTAAAGTATGTTCCATAATTGGACTCGGATGATCGACCGGTGGAACGATTTGTGTATGGACTCAACTACAAGATCAGGGCCGTAGTACGAAGGTGGAAGCCATCTTCAGATGCCATGGCAGTTGAGTATGCTAGCTATACTGAGGATATGTCAGATGCAAAGGGAGGAAGCAAGTTGATAGGATCCAATCAGTATGTTACAGGGAAGGCCACACGACCGTACTTCAGAGGAGGACAATCCAGACCTCCTCCTTATGGTAACAGGTTCACCCCGAGAGGTAACACTTCAGTTAACTCAGTATCGCAGGCTTCGTCAACAAACCATGGGAACCGAGGACGAACACAGGGAAATTCCTATAGAGGATCGAGAGGTTTTAGAGGATATAGGGGAAGGAACACATCCTAGAGGACTCCTCCCAGCAACATGCAAGCACCACCTAATGTCTCTTGTTGGGGATGTGGAGTTCCTCATTTTCAGCGGGATTGTCCTAAGGGGAAGGCCAGCAGTAGGCAAAAGGAACGAAAAGCATCCATGGGCAATTATGATAACACTCATCGGATTCATGCAGCTATTCACAACCACCAGGCAGAACATCAGTCCACCGTAGTAGAATCCACTGGTAAAGTAAACAATGTCAAACTTAAAATTTTATTTGATCCTGGTGCAACAGATAGTTTTATTTCACCATATGCATTAGATAAATGTGGGCTGGTAGCCTGCAAGCATGATGATTTTGAATCGGTTGAGATGGCTTCAGGGGTTAAACAAGTAGTAGGTCTTAAGGTAAGGGGGTGTCAAGATGACTTAGGAGTATGCACCACTAAGATGGACGCTTATGTCACCAATTTGGGCACCTATGACCTCATTGTTGGCATGGATTGGTTAGAAGGCCATAGATATTTCATGGATTGCTATGCGAAGAAGGTCTTGTGCCTTGATGATGAGGGTCGAGCAATTCAAATCCAGGGTCGAAAGAGGAAAATATCCCTTTGTTTCATCTTCGCGGTGAAATCTAAAAGGTGTTTAAGACAAGGATGTCAGTTGTTTGTACTTGAGGTGGTGAGCGATAGTAAAGGAACTTCCTTGAATTCTTACCCAGTATTATCTGAGTTCAAGGATATCTTTCCAAAAGAACTTCCACAACTACCTCCAGAACGAGAGCTTGATTCCACAATCGAGCTGAAACCCGGTGCGGAGCCAATCTCAAAGACTCCTTATAGAATGAAAACCCCTAAGCTTCGAGAGTTACAGATCCAGTTAAAAGAGTTGCTAGACTTGGGACTAATTAGACCTAGTATCTCACCATGGGGAGCACCAATGATCTTTGTTAAGAAGAAGGATGGATCTTTGCGACTGTGCATAGATTATAGGGATTTGAACAAAGCCACAGTGAAGAACAGGTATCCTATACAAATAATTGATGACCTATTTGACCCGATGAAAGGCGCATTAGTCTTCTCTAAGATTGATTTGTGGTCAGGGTATCACGAGCTCAGGATTAAAGAAAATGACATTTCTAAGACTGCTTTTCGAACTCAATTTGGGCATTATGAGTTCGTAGTAGTACCATTTGGTTTAACCAATGCTCCAGCAGTATTCATGAGCCTCATGAATAGTGTCTTTCGGAATTACTTGGACCACTTTGTTCAGGTATTCTTAGATGACATTCTTATATATTCTAAGATCGAGAAGGAGCACGAGGAGCACTTGCGGTTAGTCTTAACTTGCTTCAGAGAACATAAACTATTTGGTAAATTGTCAAAGTGTTCTTTCTTCCAAAAGGAGATTGACTACTTAGGGCATATCATCTCAGGAGAACGATCTCAGTGGACCCAGAAAAGGTGAAGGCCATTGAGGATTGGCCAATTCCAAATAATGCGCATGAGGTGCGTAGCTTCATGGGATTAGCAGGGTATTACCGAAGATTTGTGGAAGGATTCTCCAAGATTGTAAAACCCATCACCACCTTGCAGCGAAAGGGAATCCGATATGAGTGGACCAATGAATGTGATGCCGCTTTTGCTGAATTAAAGAGATTGCTGACGAGTGCAGCAATCTTACGGGTACCAAACATGGATAAAGACTTCATGGTATGTACTGATGCCTCGAAGCAAGGGTTAGGAACAGTTCTATTGTAGGAAGGTGGGGTAATAGCTTATGCATCTCGTAAGTTGAAGCCTCATGAGGAGCAATATGCCACACATGATCTAGAATTGGCAGCAGTAATACTGGCACTAAATTTATGGAGACACTACCTAGTTGGCAGAAGTTTCACACTTAAAACAGATCATCAGATTTTGCAGTATATTTTTACACAAAGGGATCTAAATGCTAGGCAATGACGATGGAGTGAGTTCATGAGTGAGTATGACTTTGGTATCTCATATATCAAAGGAAAGGAGAATGTGGTGGCAGACACTCTAAGCTGAAGGCCGAGGATTTCCTCCTCAATCCCCTTGAGAGTGGTTTTGAAGGAGAAAGTGCTCGAACAACTCTTGGGAGATGGTTGGTATATAAAGGTAACCTCAGATATTCAAAGTGGGAAGAAGTGTGAGTCAAAGTATTATGGGTACCATATTGAGGAATATGGGTTGTTGCGGTACCAAGGGAGGATGTATATCCCTAAAGAAGGTGATCTCAGTGAAGCAATCCTTAGAGAGGCCCATAGGGCACATTATTGTGTGCACCGTGGAGTGAAGAAGATGTATGCAGACATGAAGAAGCTCTTCTTCTGTGGCGGTATGAGGAGCGATGTAGTGGATTTTGTTTCGAAATTCCTAGAATGTCAGCAAGTCAAGTTAGATCATCGACACCCAACCGGTCTCTTACAACCTCATGATATTCCTGAGACTAAATGGGAAGTCATTTCCATGGACTTCGTTGTAGGATTTCCCCTCACATCCTCGAGACATAATGCTATACTCGTGGTGGCCGACAAACTGACCAAAAGTGCCCACTTCATTCCAGTTAGAGACACTTATGATGTGAAGGATGTAGAAAGGGTATTCATAAATGAAGTTGTACGTCTTCATGGAGTTCCAAAGAAACTAATTTCTGACCGAGACCCTAAGTTTACATCCAAATTTTGGACAAGCATGCAGTCAGCATTGGGGACCCAGCTGAACTTAAGCTCAACTTATCATCCCGAGACAGATGGGTAGACAGAGAGGGTGAATCAGGTGATGGAGCACATGCTTAGGATGTATGTTATGGATCAGCAAACACAATGGGAGAAATATATTTCTCTAGTAGAGTTTGCATATAACAACAGTCATCACAGCTCCATTGGTATGCCTCCAGACCAAGCATTGTATGGGAGACCTTGCAGGACTCCACTCAGTTGAGACAGGTTGGAGGATCATGTTTTAGTTGGGCCTGAGTTGCTTCAGGAGATGGAAGAGCAAGTGGTACAGATCAAGAAGCGGCTTAAAGAAGCACAGAATAGACAAAAGAGTTATGTTGATGCACACAGAACTCATAGAAGTTATGAGGTAGGGGATCGCGTATTTATATGCATCCGACCAAATAAAAGTACCATTCGGTTTGGAAAGGGAACCAAGTTGTCACCTTGCTTTATAGGGCCATTCGAGATTCTTGAAAGAATTAGACTGGTAGCTTATCGTCTTGCACTGCCACCCCACTTGTATAGGACTCATAATGTATTTCATGTTTCAGTATTGCGACATTACATAGCCGATGAGTCTCACAAGATTCATTGGAAGGACTTGCAGGTCTCAAACGAGGGAACCTTCACGGCTAAACCATTACATATACCGGATCATAGAGTTCGACAGCTCCGTAGTCGACACGTGGACCAAGTTAAGGTCCAGTGGGACAAGTATAGCCCAGGATCTACTACCTGGGAGGACACAGAGACTATGCGTCGAGATTTTCCCTCACTATTTTGACCATAACTTCGGGACGAAGTTTCCTGAAGGGTGGGTGTATGTAGTGCCACATATTTTGACTCAGGCATATTTATCACTCAGACTTATTACACTATATTTACTTATTATATGTGGACTCAACTATACTTCATAAACTATATTTTGGCATGTTATATGTGATTATTTACTGATGTTATGATGTTATCAGGATTATGCTCTAATTATGATATTATGATGTTATCATGCTTATATTATGCTTTGATCATGATGTTGTAATGATTAACATGCCTATGTACATGCTTTTATTATGATGTTATGATGATTATCATTTATATGAAATTATTGTGCTTATGCGATTACCATGCGGTAGTCATCATCAGATTCATTTATTTCATAACAAAAACATATATTTGATTGTAATCCTTGATATGATGTGGTACATGGGCACCCATCCATGATGCAATTGATTTTATGATTTTATGTGATGAAAGGAAATAATGTTGATAATATGGACCAGCTATTGATTTAATATTGTTATGAATGCATGTTTGCATAGTGCTAACCTGCAGGGTACAGGGGCTATGTGATAGCCAAGTGTGTGATGCAAAGTATGACTTAATACATATCTTGAAGAGAGCCTTAATTGCCAAGTGATGGTACGATGACACATACCAATAAACTCGATAGCAACGAAGTATGGTTTGATGGGGTATATACCCAGCGTGTTGAGAGGGATGGATGTATTTCCCACCTTATGCCACTATGATACCCGAGGTCGTGGGAGGGCAGTGTTGAGACATGATCCCCAAGTTTTTGTGATGACGATGGTCAGATGCTTGCTAGGAGAGGCTAGTTCCGCTAGTTAGCCGATGCTACTGCTCTCAGATTCTGTGTGGGAAGGTTAGTACAACTGGCATCCACTTTGTACTAGCAGAGGAAGGATAGGGAGGATGCGGACGTAGGTTAGGATGGTTTGACATATTAGTTATTATTGTTGAGTGTTGGAAATTTATGATACCAGATTAGTGATGGTAGGTACCAATCTTAATTGACTGATTAATAAGAACATAATTGTTAAATAACTCTGAATGTCAAAGAAATCATATTATATCTGTATATTTGTCTTGTTGCGTGAAATATTATTTGTATCAGCTAGAATTTAGGTGTTTTGGTTATAGTACATGTGCAACCTGTGCATGTACTCGCCATGCATGCACACCTCACACATGCACGCTAGTATGAAATATTGATTGAAAAACATTAAATAGTTGGATGGGTTAACTAAGTAATTGTGATTTATTTAAACCTATAAATGTACCTTATTTATTAAAAATCAATATGCGAGGGGACTTAAAAATAAACATAAACATGTCATGTTATCATTTCAATCAATTAATAATAATACTGGAATTAATTATTTATTAATTAATAATAATAAATATTATTTTATTTTGTTGTCGTTATCTATTATTATTATTGTATATTATTAGTGTTTATTATTAATTACTTATTATTAAGTTATTAATAACGTATAATAATTTACAATACTATTGTTACCATTATTTTACCATTCAGCATAAAACATTAAACAAATAGTATTGGTGTAATTTTATGAGTGTTGGTTATGTTTTAAATTAACACATTCAATTCCATAGGATAAGCATGTAGTAATTTCCCAGCATCTCATCGAGGGTGAAGAATTGTACAATTTAAGAAAATCTATTTACGTGCAAACAAATGTATTAAATAAGCTGAACGGGTTGGACTGCCCAAGAAAAGAACTAATTAAATACTTATTATTTTTATGAAGGAGGCGGTGGAAGAAGGAAGGGGAAGGAGGTATAAGGAGGTGGATCGAATGGTGGAAGGGGGAGGATTTTGGGGAGAGTATATGGGAGAGAAATTTTGCAGAAGAAGGGAGGAAAGAAGGTGCTGGAACGGAGGGGGAAGGAAACCGGAGGAGGAAGTTAACTCCAGAGGAATAATTACGCTCATCAAACAAGGAAGTTGCTATCGGGTTTATCGGCACGTGGGCTCAGGGGCTAGGAAACCCATCGGTTTCCTAGGGCCAGCAGGTTCAACGCTGGTCGGAAGGGTGGATCATATGGATTGGCATCAAGGCTCAGAAGAGGCTCAGACGAGGGAGAGGCAAGGCTACAGGAGCAGGATTCAGGGACTATCTTCAGCTTGCTTAAAGTTCAGGTATTCTTCGGTGTAACCCTCTCGTTATTGCACAAATAAATGAATCCTGAAAATTAGAATATGAGTAAACGTCATTTTGTTGTTATAATTATGGACTTAGTGCTCTGCCCGGCAAGTAGAGCACTACAGTTACAAACACCAAAACCACAAGGTGAACATTCATAGCTGTATCTAGCCACTTAGCTTTGTCGGGATGAGTGGTTATTAAACAAATACTAAACATTAAATTAATTACCACATCCTTAAAATAATCCATTTAAGGTATAACATAAATATTAAACTAATAAAAAAACATAAAACAAATACTATTTAATAAACAAAAAAAAGTAATACTAAGTATAGAACTTTAGTGAAGTGTCGATTTGTAAATAATTAAATAGTGAATTCTTAACTAAAGAATGTATTTAAGAATGAAAAGATAAGACCACGTTGAAATGAATCTTCATTGTACACTTGTTACACTTAGTTAATATTGTCGATCCGCTCAAGGAAGTCCAAAGTAAAATGACATAAATATTAAACTAAGAAAAAAAACATAAAACAAATAACCAGAAAAACAAAAAACAAAAACCAATACACAGTATAGAACTTTAGAGAACAATAGATTTATAAATAACTAAATAGTGAATTCTTAAATGGAGCTTATTCAAATCTTAATTAAGATGCATTTAAGCATAACAATATAAGATGACCATGAAATGAATCTCCACTATACATTTGTTACACTTGAGTTAATCTTGTTGATTCGGTAAGGAATTCCAAAATGTGATATAAATGTAACTATTAAATTACATTGAGATGAACATGGTAATTAAAATATCGTAATGAAAAAACTATTTGAATAAGGTGTATTTGTAACCCAATTACTCAATCTATTAGCCTCCAAATTCGACCTTCATTGCAGTGAAACCATGAACTGCCCAATAAAATTTCCATTTCGTAACATAACATCATGGGAAGAATGAGTTAGGTAATGTATTTGTAGGGTGATACGTTCAATGCAATATATAGATATGAATACGTAAAGAGTGAGAGTTTTCAAAATTTTTTGTTTTTCATTTAGCCTTATAGTTGAGTCAAGCTAAACGGAATACTCTGGGGTTGCCATACTGATGATGAACAAAGAAATTGGTGTGATGTACCCTAACTTTTTCGAAAAACTAGAAGTTTAAAAAAACTTGATACATTGAATCCAATTCCATGTGCTCAGTATACAATCGAGGCATTTAAAGGAATTATTTACACCCTCGATTTGTATTTCCATTCCAATGCGTTGGGAGGTAAATTTTTGCCTCTCGACTTATGTGTCAAATACCGATTTAAATTTTTGGGTGAGTGCATGAAGTTAGTGGACCTTTTAGATGCAACTGGATTTTTAGAAACCTGAGCATGTTTGTGCCATAACTTTTCCTTTCCTCAACCATTTCATAAAAGAAATATGTTGCACTACTAGACACCGACCTCTACACACTATAAAAAATCCAACCCATCATCCTTACATTAAGACCTTGAAAAGTCGCACTAAGGCATTTCTTCCAGTTTCTCAAGAAGCACGTGTTTACCCACTCCTTACACTATGCCACAAACAAACATTTTTTACGAAATCTTAAACATAGATAAGACCTTTTGTTCAGATTCTAAATATGTAATTTTTATTTCAAAATATTATATTTTTCTATTTTTTTCAATTTCTATTGTGCTTTAACTCTTTAAGTCAAAAAACACATTGTGAGTTTTTTTTTCCATAACCTTTTCAACTCTTAATAGTTTAAAAAAAATTGCATGGTGCATAGAAGACGATGACCTATACATTATATAAAAAACCCATTTCATGATTATTGCATCAAGACCTTCAAAGGCTGCACCCACACAATTTGTACCATTTTCGAGGAATGATCACTTAGATAATTATTAAGAAAATAAAAGATTAATAATTTTATTTATAAAAATAGTGGTGCACTAGGAAAATATGTTCTTTACATTTCTGCAAATTTTTGTAGCCTGAAACCATCGTTTAGGCCCTCAAAGGCCACACCCACAAAAACATATGCCTTATCATTTGCCTAGAAAAAAAAATGGCTCTTAGAAAAAATGAAACTTGACATAAGCATGGAAATTTTGAATGCATAAAACTTATATATTTGGAAATGTGATTCAATTTCCTAGATTTCATATGTTTTACTCAAAGCAAGCTATTTTATGTATCTCAAAAAATACAAGTAAGTTGAGGGATGCTTGATTTTTCAGTTTTCTATTGCATCTGAAGCGCCAAAAGTGACCCTCATTAGCGTGCACTCACCCTTTTAGATTTCTGAATTTTTTCTCTATTTAGCTCTATAACCCATATTAAACTCAATATTCATATGAGGATGGATGATCCTACGTATTTTTAACAACTATTATTTACCATGGGTGATAACGGCTTGTGAGACAACCTCCTTATATAGTGCAATTTCTGATCTAAATCCAAGATAAACTTGGATGGAAACGAAAGTTCTTCAAGGGAAGAATATCATAAAGTTGTTCAATATATAACCTCTTTTGCTTGTGATTTAAGAGCTTAAAAATTAAGAAATGAAACTGAATTACACAAAACAAGCCTATATCATTTCACCAAATTCTTCCTTAGCTTGCGAAAATTAAGACGATGCAGATGCTCATTATAAACTACATTGTCCTCGACTTTATTCATATTATAATCAATCTACTTAATTTAATGGAGGGATAAAAATTTTGGAGAAAGAATTTATAGGTTTTTATATTTCACAACTTGAGGTGGGTTGGTATCTATGTTTTTTCTCGATTATACAAAGGTGAGACAAGTGTATTTTTCAGATTGATTTTATAGCATTTGTTTCAAATTCAAAATAAATAATTATGTAAAATTAATATAAAAAATAATTGGTAAGGTAACTAGTAATTGATCCATAAGTAACGGATAATTGGTGTTGGTGTATAAGAACACTCAATTTTTATTGAATTTTATAATGGATATCCAAACATCATTTTGAAATTTACCCATGTCTTTTAACTATATATCGGTGCTTCTATTTTAGAATTTGGGGTGGGGTAGCTCCTATGCTTCTCCTAGATTACGGGTAGATGAGACAAGTGTATTGTTCAAATTGATTTTATAGTATTCTTTTCAAACTCAAAATAAAAAATTATAGAAAAATAATATAGAAATAATTAACTTGTAGTTGATTCATGAGTTGTACAACTATGCATGAAAACATGGAGAGCAATTGACTTGTTGCTCCAATAGGCCTTTAGATATTATCTAAGATTTTGGAGTCCTTTGAGAGGATCAACAAGATTAACCCAACTGTAAAACTAAGATTCATTTCATGGTCTTTATATCTTGTTATTCTTAAATGTATCTTGATTAATATTTAAATAAGCTTCTATTTTAAGAAGATTATTTTTGTTTATTAAATATTATTTGTTTTATTTTATAATCTAACTAGTCGATTAGAGACTCGTATGGAGTAGAAGAAAAGATTAGATATTCTTCTAAGAAAATACATATTACACCACAACATTCACAAATAATACAGAATGATTCACCCTATAAACTCTTAACCGGGAAAACAACCAAACCTTGAAGCCACACCTCTTATTTTCTCATTATCATTATGAATCACTCACAATACAAAATATAGGTATTATGCAACATCCAATGCCCTAATATGTTAACCCGGATAAGAAATAGACCCCAATCCCTTTATCGGGACGGAATTAAATATTTTAAGAAAAATATTGAAAATATCTTAAAATAGACCAAAAAATTTCGAAGTGGGTGTGCTCACAATCGAAAATGACGTTACGACCATCTCAGATATCATATTTATAGAAGGGGGGGGGGGCTATAACCCCCATTGATCTGGCGCTACACGAACGCACCCAAAACACATGATAGAGAACTAGATGACGCGGATCGTCATGTCTGTCGCAAATAGACGAACCCATCCCCACACGCCTTTCATTATCTCAACGTCTATGGGATTTTTATTTTCTATAAAAGCCTTGAATTTTTCATCTTCCCAAGTTAAAACCTTGTGCCCACCTTTCTTCACTTGAAGGACGGTGATCGTGTTGAAGTCCCTTGCTAGAATCCATAGCTTTGTGGGAAA
Source organism: Pseudotsuga menziesii (assembly GCA_001517045.1). Classification (NCBI taxonomy): domain Eukaryota; kingdom Viridiplantae; phylum Streptophyta; class Pinopsida; order Pinales; family Pinaceae; genus Pseudotsuga; species Pseudotsuga menziesii. The sequence goes on from LPNX010900668.1 coordinate 289,197, forward strand.
AGTTTTCCTCAACCGTTATAGATAATCTCTAGAAGCTTGATTTTTCTCTCCAAGGGCTGAGGCCCATAGAAATTTGAGACAGCTCCATGAAAATTTGTTCCTCAAAGATGGAAGGAAGCTGATATTGAGTTTCTAGTTACTAAAAACTTATCAAGGTTTACCTCTTGAGGGCTCCAAATGAGTGTTAAGCCTCTTGAAGCACCATTTGCGTCCACTTCTATTGCTTTGTTGCCTTTATAGAGACGTTCCATGAGGGTATCTAGGTTTCAAATGCTGCATTTAGTTTCTTGAATAAGCATCATTCATGAATTTTACTATAGAATCTTCGTGTGTATTATTTTTGTGTTTTGTAAGACCATTGATGACTCTAACATTCCACAAAGTAATCTGCATTGTGAGTTGGGAATATTGGAATGAAAGAACTTCCTAAGATGGACATATATATGTGACCCAACTAGATTGGTTCTTAGAGTATTGAGGTGTTGTAGATATTATACAAAATCCCCGGATTAACTATAAACCCAGAAGTCCACTTCAAAATCATTATTGAAAAATGAAGAATACACTCTTCGTGTATGCTACGGCCAGAACGTGCTAGTTTTGAAAACCCTCAGTAATCTATATGAAATAACTTAAAGCACTAAGCAATTCAAGATAAGACACACAAGAGTTAAAACAGAGCAGTGAACTGAAGAAAACAAAGCAGATTTGGTGAAAACAGAATGAATATGGAGAGTAACACTCAATTCATTTATATTGACTGAAGCATTCAGAAAACGGTTACAACAAACACCGCAGAAATAGGATCTGTGTTAATTAAACTACAGTTCAACTAGCTGACTCATAAATTCTCCATTATTTCAAGTCTTCCCCTTAATGGAGAATGGATTAATAGCTACGCCTAACATTTCCCTAAAAAATTCAAATTTGACTTTTCCGAGAGGCTTTGTGAAAATGTCAGCAATATTTTCACAAGTATTACAATATATGAGATCTATTTCATTGGATTGCAGCTTCTCTCTAACAAAATGTTACTGAACATCAACATGCTTTGTCTTTTCATGAAAGATCGGATTATTTGCCAACTTGATTGTACTTTGGTTATCACATTTTATTACTGTAGGTTCCTTTTTTTCTTTTCTGACATCTTGAAGAAGTCTTCTCAGCCAAATAGCTTCACAGGCCGCTTCACATAGGGCCTTGTATTCTGCTTCAGTAGAGGACATAGATACAGTAGGATGCTTTTTACTGCTCCATGAAACAATTCCGGATCCTATGCTGAATGCATATCCAGTGGTTGATCTTCAATCATCTGGATTCCAAGCCCAATCAGAATCTGAATAACCTGTCAACTCAACAATAGAAGCATCAGTATATTTAATACCAAAGTCAAGTGTTCCTGTTAGATACCTGAGTACCGTCTTTGCTGCATTCCAATGGCTTTCTTGAGGTTTTGCCATAAACTGACTTAGCACACACATAGAATATGCAATGTCAGGTCTAGTTGTGGTGAGATAATTCAAACTACCCACCATCTATCTGTACATTGTAGCATTCACCTCCTTTGAACCATCATCACAAGAGAGTTTCACATTCTGTTGCATGGGAACAGTAGATGATTTACACTTATCCATTTTAAATCTCTGAAGTACATCTCTGACATACTTACTTTGACAAACAAATGTTTGACCTGCATTCCTCCAAACTTCAAGACCTAGACAGTAATGAAGCTCACCCAGATCTTTCATATTAAAAACTTGTGACAGCTGCTCCTTGATTTCATCAATCAGATTCTCTGCATTTCTTGTAATTATTAAGTCATCAACATATACAGAAATCAATACTATATACCCCTATTCATCACATTTGATATATAGATTTGGATCACTTTTGCTCCTCATAAATCCCTGTTGAAGAAAGAAAGAGTCTATCTTCTCATACCATGACCTAGGTGCTTGTTTTAGTCCATACAATGCTTTCTTTAATTTACACACTAAGTGTTCTTGCCCTTTTTCCACAAACCCTTCAGGTTGAGTAAGGTACACCTCCTCTTTTAACTCACCATTCAAGAAGGCAGATTTAACATCTAATTGGTTTAGCTTCCAATTATACTTTGTAGGTAAGGCAATTAATAATCTAATAGTATTCAATTTAGCTACAGGTGCAAATGTTTCAACATAGTCAATACCTTATGTTTGTGAGTATCCCTTTGCCACCAATCTAGCCTTATATTTGTCTATGCTACCATCTAATTTAAACTTGGGTTTGTATATCCATTTGCATCCTATTGGCTTTTTATGTTTAGGCAATTCAGTCAATTCCCAGGTATTTTTTTGCATTATTGATTCATATTCCTCCTCCATTGCATTTCTCCATTCATCATGTGCATTGGCTTCATCAAAACTGATGGGTTCTATGACATTCGAAATGCTACTCATAAGGGCATAGTCTTTGTACCTTTCAGGAGCTCGAACCTGTCTTGAAGATATTCTTAGCTGTTGATTACCTTCCTCTTCGTTGTGTGAACTTTTGTCTTCATCACTAGTTTGTTGTTCTTGTGTAATCCCTTCATCATGAACTGGTTCATCAAGAACTTTATGCCATTCCTCATGGCTTTGGTTGTTGTTCTCTGATATTTCTGTTTCATGTTCATGGAAGAGTACATCTCTACTTGCAAATACCTTGTGAGTAGAAGGATCAAACAATTTATATGCTTTGAATTGAGAACAGTAACCTATGAAGATACATTTAATGGCTTTAGCATCCAGTTTCTTCCTATTTTCCTTTGGAATATGTGCAAAAGCTATACACCCAAAAACTTTCAAATTCTGAACTACCAGTTTGAAACCATACAAAGCTTCAAAAGGAGTAATATTATCAAGACTCCTAGTTGGAATTCTATTCTTTAGGTAAACAACAGTATTTATGGCTTCACCCCAGAAGGTATTTGAGAGACTCTTACCTTTCATCATACTGCGTGCACACTCTACCAGGATTATGTTTTTCCTTTCAGCAACTCCATTCTACTGTGGAGTGCTGGGTACGTTAAACTGCTATACTATTCCATTATCTTTGCAATATTTGTTGAAGTCCCCTGATTTATACTCTCCCCCTTGATCTGAACGAAGGATTTTAATGGATTTTTCTGTCTTTTTTTCAACCACGTTTCGGAACTCCTTAAAGTACTCAAAAACATCACTCTTTCTTCTAATAAAGTAAACCCATGTGTATCTTGTGCAATCATCAATAAATAGCAGAAAATGAAATGCACCTCCTAAGGATCTAGTCTACATAGGCCCGCAAACATCACTATGCACAAGATCTAACACATCTCTTTTTTTCTTATCAGGATTAGAAGGAAATTCATTTCTGTGCATCTTTCCTAATGCACATCCTTCACAAGGAATGTTCACATTTTTTAACATGGGAAGTCCTTCAACCATATTATGCTTCAATAATAACAATAAATCTTGATGATTGATGTGACCATACCTTTGATGCCAAAGACTCTCTGTTGGCATGATTGCAGAAGTTAGTGCGTAATGCTCTTTACTAGTAACATCAAGCTTGTATAGGCCTCCTACTCTGACTCCCTTTGCAAGATTTTTGTGTTGGTCCAGTAAGTCCTTCACTATGCAGTAGTTTTCGAAGAATTCAACCTTCAAATTCTGATATGTAATAGTAGACATAGATATCATATTTTTCTTTATCCCTGGCACATACACCACATTGCGAATGTGACGAACACTACCATTTGGCAATGTCACTGGAATATCTCTATATCCCTTGATCTGATAAGCACGGTCATCACCAAGATATATACTAGCACCATTCTGTGTTTCTTTATAGTTAGTATACCACTTCTTATTACAAGTCATATGCACTGATGCTCCGGAGTCAACCAACCAAGCATCAATATCATCAATTTCAGCAGATAAAGCAGCATTAGACACAAACAGTCTAAGATCCCTTGAGTCAAAGTTTTGCATTTCATAAATCTTATCATCGATTTCATCTCTAGCCATAAACAGTTTTAGATCATGTGGTGAAGAGTCTTCAGCAAAATGACCTGAATGTTTTCTAGGTTTTCTATTCCTAGCCTCGTCATTCTTTTTCTTATAACAGTCTTTAATAAGATGTCCAGGTCGACCACAATAAAAACAACTTTTTGACTCATTCCTGTTAGATAGCATACCTTGATTTGGTCTTTGAGGAGCTCTACTCTGTGATGACCTGCCTCCTTTGCCTCTTTCTCCTGATCTCCCTCTCGGAGATCTCTTATTTGACCACAATGCCAAACCTGAATCTTGAGGCTTAAAGTTCCCACGCCTCTCTTCTTCTTGCAGCAAAATACCTGTCAGTTCTTCAAAAGTAGGAGGTTTCTCCCTTGCTACGAGACCTATTATAAAGATATGGTAGTCCTCTAGCATACCATTCAATGTAATTGTTACGAGATCAATGCTGGAGACCTTTTCTCCTATGTCTCCTAGCTTATCTTTCACTTCTTTGAGACGACCCAAGAAAGAACTAATAGACTCATTTGCATCCATCTTAATGCCTAGCAATTTAGTTTTTAAGAAAAGCAGACGGTTTGTATTGCTAGTTTCATACAGATATTTAAGTGATGTCCATGTTTCAGCAGAAGTTTTAGCTTCTCTGATATGTGGAATAATACTATCTTTAACAGACATTCATAACAGTACCTTGGCTTTGTTCTCGCACTTATCCTAGTCTTGAATTTGTGCTGGTGTTCCACCCGCAGCTACTACAGGTTTCGCTTCATCTCCATTGGTGATTGTCTAGACACCATAGCCTTCCATCAGGGTATGCATTTTGAATTTCTAGTTTATGAAATTCGAGCCATCCAATTTGTTGGCCTCATTGAGATAGGTCTCTACCAATGGATTTGACATCTCAGCAACTCCTTTTTTTCTAGAAGACAAGAGTTGCAGGCAGCGATTTCAATCAACACAACAAGGATTGGGCAGTGATATCAACCAATCAGACGGGGCGTCTTAATCAAAAAGTCTAACTCGGTAAAAAAAATATTTACCCACAGCAAGCAATGGTGTAATGATCCGATGGCAATTGGGAATGCACCGCTCTTTCTCTTCAGCTGAGTGGTGCCACAATAAAAATAAATTATCGGCCTAAACGTTGAACTCATTGAACATCTACTCCATTCGCCGTGATATGGACCGGCGATTTGCTTATACTCGGCACAGTTTACAGTCTCGCAAGGATCTTTAAGATCATTCATGGCCACTCAGCATTAGAAGGAGAAAATCAGGCTTCTCCACGCTCACGTTCTTGTCTTCTCTTCAATTGGACGCAGCGATCTTCAATACCCTCATGCTCAATCAAGGATTTGAAATGTATGCACCTGTAATCACCAGCCCTTAACACTGGGGGCTCACAACCAGCACGGCAACGATCTCTGGCTCTCTCCAGTGATTTCGAGCGATTTGGGCAGCGATCCTTCCTCCACGCAGGCAGGCCACCAGGCTCTCTCAACAGGCCACGAAAGGGCTTCTCAACATGCCAATCAGGCTCAATGGCTCTGATACCAAGTTAAAACAGAGTAGTGAACTGAAGAAAACATAGCAGATTTGGTGAAAACAGAATGAATACGGAGAGTAACACTCAATCCGTTTATATTGACTGAAGCATTCAGAAAACAGTTACAACAAACACCGCAGAAATATGATCTGTGTTAATTAAACTAGAGTTCAACTAGATGACTCATAAATTCTCCATTATTTCAAGTACAAGCCCCTGAGGGTGTTATCGTTACAACTGTCAAGTATACAGATCAAACTAGTTAAGCTCTCATTCACACATTAGAGGCGATTTATCAACGGAGGCAAGTGAGCTCACCTCAGCTAAAAAGGGATTAGTTTTTCTTCAGATAGCTACTGCAACCTTCCGCATAGTGCCTCTGACAGAATCTTAAAGAGAAATATATCCATATTATAGAGTAAGAATTAAATGTTAATACCGTAGCCATTCATCTGGTACATTCCCTCAATAACGGATGCAATCCCGGAAAAAATGCATAAAAGAGGTTTACCGGCAGTTCTGCCGAAAGACCAATCAAAACGACCATTCTCCTCGTAGATCTCCTTCTTTGTAGATTACCTTGTTGCCGAGTCACAATAGCAAGGAAGGAGCACAGAATCAGACTTTTACTACTTACCAGGCTGTGAGTGAAGCCCACCCGTAAAGCTGGAAAGCTCACCTTCACCGCATGCATTAAAATGTGATTTTGTTAACACCCACTACCCAAGAATTTCTTTAAAAATATTTTACAAACTAAATTATTGTATCACGACTCACCGCGTCCCCATTAGCACCAGAAGGATTTTCTGCAAGCCACGAGGAAGCTGGTCCTCAAAGACTAAGATCGGTCTTCTCCTTCTGCAGGTTTAGGGTAGTTTTGGTTCTTCTCTCCTCAGCCACACCACGTTAAGGTTTAATTAAAACTTGGAGAGCCTTAGAATGGAAAGGGGAGACTAGTGATAAATTTCCTCCAACTGCGTCTTCATCAAGGTGGTTACCTCTGCGAGGTCCGGAAGTGACCGTGAGCCCAAACATTGACGAGGACGGGTCTGTTGGAGGCGCCAAGGGCCAAGTTCGCCACCTTTATTATTTAACACTTCATGTTTTGGGCGCGAGCAAGATCCACGATTTTCCAGAGACTTTGCAGTAAGTGCGTTACCAAGTACATTACCGACGCTCCCCGATAAAACATTAGTCCCTGGGTCGACACTCTCGGGTCCTCTCTTTATGTAAAGCTTAGTGATACGATTTTCTTAATAACCTTGCTTACCAGATCAAACGCTCCAAGAGGATTGCCAGCAAAACGAGGGACGTACAGGTGCATTAAGAGCATAGTGCAGGAATGTTTTGGCCTGCATTCATGTGCCAAGTGTTAATACCTTAAATTACAAACCTTGGAGCGTGGAAATCCCTGTGTATCGATCTATGTAAAAGAAAAACTAAACATTCTTAACCTGTCATGGCTTTGTATTGACCGCCCCCCTCCTTTTTATGGTTTTGGAATTTATAAGCAAAAACTACTCCAAGTATAGATACGAATGCTGCTTGCATAATAAAGGTTTATGACGAACAAATTAATAGGGGATAATGCTTTAACATATTCTAACTGTTAAAAAGACCTTTAAAGACCTTAACCAATGAAATTGGATTAGCAGAAAAGACCATTCCCAGTATAGTGAGCCTCACTAGGTATATGAACCTTAACTTGTTCAAATACCTAATACTAGGGGTACACTCTAAAATGTTTGTACAATTTAAAAAAATGTTTGCTTGTTGTTCAATTCCAAGGAATCAAAAACATTCCTGGTTGTATGTCTTATGTTCAATCATGGAGGGAATACTTTAATAAAAATAATTAAAGAAAGATGTATTGTCATTTTTGTTTGGAGTTCCCTACTATCACCCTCCTATCTAGGCTAACCAATCTAATTTTTTATAATTCTTTGTTAGCATGTTAGGAAAATTGTTGATCCCAAATTGCTCACACAATTCATTTAGTCACGTACACCAAGGTGTATAGTAATTGATCTTAAGGAATAATTATTACCGTTTTTTTTCTTGCTACCTTGGATGAGATTTGTCAACAAAGGTGCACTATGAACATGTGGAATACTTGTTTTTCTTATCAATCTCAAGGCCACCTTATTTATTACTAAGCACATTAGAAACCACTTTTAACAACTTCTAAAAGTACTAGCACTACAACATGAACTATACTATATTGTATTCAAGGTATTAGTTTCTAATATTGTATTCAATTTATTAATCTACGAGATAAGGTTATACTTTCTAATATTGTATTCAATATATTACGCCGAAAAGTTTGATATCTTTTACGAATAATTTTATTTTTATGAAATTTATAATATTTTCAATAAAGATGTGTTTTTATCTATGAGTAAAAAGTCGCTACTATTATGGTTGGAAGAGATTCCCATTATTTTGGCTAAGCCATGAGGAGTATTTTGAAGGGTGACAAATTATGTATTTTTTTACCGAATGCTAAAAGAAATTGTATTTGGTATATGTTGTTTTGTTAAATTTTTAAGTTAAATGGGTGATTCATATGATTCAAATTGAATAACATAAATGGTTAAGTGTATATGATATGACTTCAAGGAAGATATATATAAGTTTATATGGGATAAATGTATATGTATTGATGTAAATGTAGTCATTGCTAAGAACATGTGAAGCTTTCCTAGTAACAAAGATGTCAATATAGTTTCACACTATGGCTTCTCTTCCTTATGCACATGTATAGCAATTGATCTTAAGGAATAAATTATTACCATTTTTTTTCTTGCTACCTTGGATGAGATTTGTCATCAAAGGTGCACTATGAATCTCTGGAATACTTGTTTTTCTTATCAATCTCAAGGCCACATTATTTATGAACTATAGTATATTTACAAAATACATTTAGTACAATGTTTAAAGTGGAAGTCCAATTCATATCTTATTTGTTTGGTATACTAGTTTATGATAATGGTTTATGGTATTAACTTCTTTCTTCAAATTAATGAGTGGATAAATAAATAAATAACCATATTTATTTTAATAAAAATAAATTTCATATTTTTTTTAATTGGTTTTAAAATTAGAAAACAACCAACTACCTCCTTTTTCTTAAATTGTAAGGTCCATAAATAAAAAAAATGTAATAAAACCATCCCTACATAGAAAATATAAATAAAATGAAACAAAAAGAAACCATCGACTTAAACAAAAATATAGATGTCAAAATTAAATTTTCGATGAAAACAATAATAACATTGCTGAAAAAAGAGACACCTTATGGAATTACAGTTATAAAAATGGTTGATATAACAACATTGAGTTTCTTTAGCGGCTACAAAAAAAAGCCTTAAATTAAAATATTAATAAAATACTTCGTGCAGAAGTCTTCTTTGGTCACTTTTCATTGTCAAAAGATAGTTTGCAGCCAAGAAGACAAACTAAAAAAGCCTCTAGACGCTCTACTCCCTCCACTCGTCTTGATTTAAGTTTATATCGTTGAACAGTTCCTCTTCCAAAATGAAGACAACAGAATCGGCTTCATCTGACTGGTTTTCAGAAATTCTATCTGAAATTCGTTTTCGGTATCACACTCTCATTCCGTATCAGCCTCATCTTGTTGATAATTTGAAATAGTCTGCAACATCTCCAAAGTCAAGAAGAGCCCCTGCTTCAGTGTTCAAATTGGGGTGATCCTGTTGGAAAATATTTAGTGGAGTTGTATTAAGGCCAGCTTGTTCTGAGGGAGGTGGAGGTGGTTGTAATTGGAAATTTAGTGTTTGCAACTTTACCGGTTGCAGAGGCCGTTATTTTATGGTTATACCAGAGAAGTAGTTATGAGTCTATCAGTCTTTTTAAAGTTCGAGATTAAAAAAGAACTAGGAAATCGTAAAAATTACCTTTCCAGCCACTGAAGAAGATTAACCAGGTTTAATCAAATAACCACAAGATAAGTAAAAAGATTTTTCGAAGCCCAGCGTTTAACAACCGTTACAGCCAGAACAGGGTGGAAAGAATCTAATGCTGTGCATAAACCCCTATGCCTTGAGGTTTTGGGCACAAACTGACTATCCGAGATAAACTTCTTACAACCCGGCGAATTTCTCCCACTGACAAACGGTTTATACCTACCTATGAATCGGGTTCTCTGATGGAAAATTTTAAAGGGATATCATTCCATTATTTAAACTTGCAGATAATCTATAAAAGCAAAGATGCAGATACCTAAGGAAGATTTTTTTTCCCGGACTGATAGCAACATTCAATATCGATTTGTATAGTTTTTATACGGCATAAGTTACACCATAAATGTTACTCAGTGAAAGCATCTTCTTATACAAAATCCCCGGATTAACTATAAACCCAGAAGTCCACTTCAAAATCATTATTGAAAAACGAAGAATACACTCTTCGTGTATGCTACGGCCAGAACGTGCTAGTTTTGAAAACCCTCAATAATCTATATGAAATAACTTAAAGCACTAAGCAATTCAAGCTAAGACACACAAGCCCCTGATGGTGTTTTCGTTACAACTGTCAAGTATATAGATCAAACTAGTTAAGCTCTCATTGACACATTAGGGGCAATTTATCAACGGAGGCAAGTGAGCTCACCTCAGCTAAAAAGAGATTAGTTTTTCTTCAGATCGCTACTGCGACCTTCCGCATAGTGCCTCTGGCAGAATCTTAAAGAGAAATATATCCATATTACAGAGTAACAATTAAATGTTGAGACCGTAGCCATTCATCTGGTACATTCCCTTAATAACGGATGCAATCCCGGAAAAAATGAAAAAAAGAGGTTTACCGGCAGTTCTGCCGAAAGACCAATCAAAACGACCATTCTCCTCGTAGATCTCCTTCTTTGGAGATTACCTTGTCGCCCAGTCACAACAGCAGGGAAGGAGCACAGAATCAGATTTTTACTACTTACCAGGCTGTGAGTGAAGCCGACCCGTAAAGCTGGAAAGCTCACCTTCACGACCTGCATTAAAACTCGATTTTGTTAAAGGCCAGTACCCAAGAATTTCTTTAAAAATCTTTTACAAACTAAATTATTGTATCACGACTCACCGCGTCCCCTTAACCACCAGAAGGATTTTCTGCAAGCCACGAGGAAGCTGGTCCTCAAAGACTAAGATCGGTCTTCTCCTTCTGCAGGTTTAGGGTAGTTTTGGTTCTTCTCTCCTCAGCCTAGATATGGTTACCAAGTACATTACCGACGCTCCCGGATAAAACATTAGTCCCTGGGTCGACGCTCTCAGGTCCTCTCTTTATGTAAAGCTCGGTGATACGATTTTCTTAATAACCTTGCTTACCAGATCGAACGCTCGAAGAGGATTGCCAGCAAAACGAGGGACGTACAGGTGCATTAAGAGCATAGTGCAGGAATGTTTTGTCCTGCATTCATGTCCCAAGTGTTAATACCTTAAATTACAAACGTTGGAGCGCGCAGATCCCTGTGTATCGATCTATGTAAAAGAAAACCTAAACATTCTTAACCTGTTATGGCTCTGTATTGACCGCCCCCCTCCTTTTATGGTTCTGGAATTTATAAGCAAAAACTACTCCAAGTATAGATACGAATGCTGCTTGCATAATAAAGGTTTATGACGAACAAATTAATAGGGATAATGCTTTAACATATTCTAACTGTTAAAAAGACCTTTAAAGGCATTAACCAATGACATCGGATTAGCAGAAAAGACCAATCCCAGTATAGTGAGGGGTACACTAGTATAAGAACCTTAACTTGTTCAAATACCTGACACTCGGGGTGCACTAGCTAAGTAAGAAGCAAATACCTCACACTATGCACCTCTCTTACTGAATAATCTAATTCCTTGTATCTATTAAGCATGTGTTAAAAATATTCAACGGTAAAGTAATGGTCAAAATTGTAAAGAGTGTGATTTTAGCATTGGTAAGAAAGAGAAAAATTAAATTTGTAAGAGGTTAGGAAAAAAATTTTTGTATTGAAATGCTCGGTACTTTACATGTCAAGATTAAAACAATAACAACATTGCAAGAAAAAAGAGACACCTTATGGAATTAAGGTTATAAAAATAAAATTAAAAAAAGCCTTCAATTAAAAGATTAATAAAAGATTTCCTGCATAAGTCTTCTTTGGTCACTTTTCATTGTCCCCCCGGCATGCTCCAAAACATAGTTTGCAGCCAAGAGCTCATTTCTATCACAAACCGAAAAAGCCTCAAGAACACTCGCACGATCAAAGCCTATGGTTTCTAGACGCTCTACTGCCTCACGCTCGTCTTGATTTAATTTTATATCCTTGAACATTTCCTCTTCCTAAATTAAGACAGCCGAATCAGCTTCATCTGACTCGTTTTCAGAAATTCTATCCGAATCCATTTCATCTGGTTCGTTTTCGGTATCAAACTTTGATTCCGTATCAGCCTCATCTTGTTGATAATTTGAAATAGTCTGCAACATCTCCAAGAACTGTGGGTAGCTCACTAGAAAGTCAGGAAGAGCCCCTGCTTCATTGTTCAAATTGGGGAGATCTTGTTGGAAAAGATTTAGTGAGGCAGGTGGAGGTGGTGGCAATTGGAAATTTAGGGTTTGCAACTTTACTGGTTGCAGAAGCGAAGGTGGAAGCTCAGAGCTAGAAGCTTGCACCTGTAATACTGGTTCCTGTGCTGGACTTGAGGAAACAGATGGCGGGGTTTGCTCTGTAGATGACGGGGTTTCTTAGACAACATGACTACCAGGAAACTATTCTCCACAACATTGATTTCTTCGATGGTGTTTCATCGTTGAGGACCTTCCCCTTATAAATCAGTAATTGCTGTTCACTTGGATATGTTCCCGAGCCTTTAAATTGCTCTAATTGTTTCTTAACATTTAAAACATTATCAGTGCGATGGAGCTCTATATCGAACTGGTTGCCATTCAAAGTTCTAACACAAACCTTCATTGTCACGCTCACTGTATACGGATCCCCTAAATGTGAAATCGCTTGAGAAAGCACGTAAAAAGAAATGTTATATTAGGTAATGAAATGAATGTCGATATGTCTGATCGATATAGATATATGTCAAAAGGTATGACCGTTGATCAAAATTCAAAAGTTAAATCTTAAATGATTTGTAGTTAGCTTTTTAAGTGATTAAATATTTTTTGAGTTTATCTTAATTAACAAAGTAAAGTTCTGAATGATTAAATATTGTTACCTTTTCATTGATGAGCGCGTGAATGGTTTTTCTATAGCTTTAATATTTGTCCTCATCTTTAAAAACATGTTAAACCTTGCAAACCATGCAAAGAAGCTTTTTTATATTTGATTTACTTGTCAACTTGGGTGAGCCCATGAGCCATGACAATAGTGGCATAGGTATATATATTTTAGAATTTATGGATAGATTATCATTGCTTTTTTATTTACACAAGAAAATGTGATAAATGTATTGTTGAGATTGATTTTGTGGGCTTTATCCAATTCTCAAAGTTAATAAATTAAAAAAAAATAAAGAATAGTTTAGTTAACATTTCATAATTATCCTTTGTGATACTTGAAACAATTAAACTTCAACTATTCAATTATTAGATACAACTATTAGCTTATCTCTATTGATTAACTCCAATCATTACTTTTATTTGAATTGCAATTCTTGATATATTAATTTTTAAATTAACTATTAGATACATCTATTAACTTAATTCCAATGATTTTAGAACTATTAGCTTGGCTTCATCTCTAATAGGGATTATAATGGATAACTATTAGATTAACTATTAGGTTATTGTAATAGTGTTACAAACACCAAAACCACAAGGTGAACATTCATAGGTGTAGCTAGCCACTTAGTTTTGTCGGGATGAGTGGTTATTAAACAAATACTAAACATTAAATTAATTACCACATCCTTATAAATATCCATTTAAGGTATAGCATAAATATTAAACTAATAAAAAAACATAAAACAAATACTATTTAATAAACGAAAAAAAGTAATACTCAGTATAGAACTTTAGTGAAGTGTCGATTTGTAAATAATTAAATAGTGAATTCTTAACTAAAGAATGTATTTAAGAATGAAAAGATAAGACCACGTTGAAATGAATCTTCACTGTACACTTGTTACACTTAGTTAATATTGTTGATCTGCTCAGGGAAGTCCAAAGTAATATAACATAAATATTAAACTAAGAAAAAAAGCATAAAACAAATAACCAAAAAAACAAAAAACAAAAACCGATACACAGTATAGAACTTTAGAGAACAATAGATTTATAAATAACTAAATAGTGAATTCTTAAATGGAGCTTACTCAAATCTTAATTAAGATGCATTTAAGCATAACAATATACGATGACCATGAAATGAATCTCCACTATAAGCTTGTTACACTTGAGTTAATCTTGTTGATTCGGTAAGGAATTCCAAAATGTGATATAAATGTAACTATTAAATTACATTGAGATGAACATGGTAATTAAAATATGGTAATGAAAAAACTATTCGAATAAAGTGTAGTTGTAACCGGATTACTCCATCTATTAGCCTCAAAAGTCGACCTTCATTGTAGTGAAACCATGCACTGCCCAATAAGCTTTCATTTTCATAACATAACATCATGGGAAGAATGAGTTAGGTAATGTATTTGTAGGGTGATACGTTCAATGCAATATATAGATATGAATACGTAAAGAGTGAGAGTTTTCAAAATCTTTTGTTTTCCATTTAGCCTTATAGCCGAGTCAAGCTAAACGGAATACTCGTGGGGTTGCCATACTGACGATGAACAAATAAATTGGTGTGATGTACCCCAACTTTGTCGAAAAACTAGAAGCTTAAAACAACTTGATACGTTGAACCCAATTCCGTGTGCTCAGTATACAATCGAGGCATTTAAAGGAATTATTTACACCCTCGATTTGTATTTCCATGCCAATGCGTTGGGAGGTAACTTTTTGCCTCTCCACTTATGTGTCAAATACCAATTTAAATTTTTGGGTGAGTGCATGAAGTTAGTGGACCTTTTAGATGCAACTTGATTTTTAGAAACCTGAGCATGTTTGTGCCATAACTTTTTCTTTTCTCAACCATTTCATAAAAGAAATATGTTGCACTACTAGACACTGACCTCTACACACTATAAAAAATCCAATCCATCATCCTTACATTAAGACCTTGAAAAGTCGCACTAAGGCATTTCTTCCAGTTTCTGAAGAAGCACGTGTTTACCCACTCCTTACACTATGCCACAAACAAACATTTTTTACGAAATATTAAGCATAGATAGGACCTTTTGTTCAGATTCTAAATATGTAATTTTTATTTCAAAATATTATATTTTTCTATTTTTTTTAATTTCTATTGTGCTTTAACTCTTTAACTCAAAAAATGCATTGTGAGTTTTTTTTTCCATCTAACCTTTTCAATTCTTAATAGTTTAAAAAAAATTGCGCGGTGCATAGAAGACGATGACCTATACATTATATAAAAAAACCCATTTCATGATTATTGCATCAAGACCTTCAAAGGCTGCACCCACAAAAGCCGTACCATTTTCGAGGAATGATCACTTAGATAATTATTAAAAAATAAAAGATTAATAATTTTATTTATAAAAATAGTGGTGCACTAGGAAAATATGTTCTTTACATTTCTGCAAATTTTTGTATCCCGAAACCATCATTTAGGCCCTCAAAGGCTGCACCCACAAAAACATATGCCTCATCGTTTGCCTAGAAAAAAAAAAAAGTGGCTCTTAGAAAAAATGAAACTTGACATAAGCATGGAAATTTTGAATGCATAAAGCTTATATATTCGGAAATGTGATTCAATTTCCTAGATTTCTTATGTTTTACTCAAAGCAAGCTATTTTATGTATCTGAAAAAATACAAGTAAGTTGAGGGATGCTTGATTTTTCAGTTTTCTATTGCATCTTAAGCGCCAAAAGTGACCCTCATTAGCGTGCACTCACCCTTTTAGATTTCTGAAATTTTTCTCTAGTTAGCTCCGTAACCCATATTAAACTCAATATTCATATGAGGATGGATGATCCTACGTATTTTTAACAACTATTATTTACCATATGTGATAACGGCCTCTGAGACAACCTCCTTATATAGTGCAATTTCTGATCTAAATCCAAGATAAAATTGGATGGAATCGAAAGTTCTTCAAGGGAAGAATATCATAAAGTTCTTCAATATATAACCTCTTTTGCTTGTGATTTAAGAGCTTAAAAATTAAGAAATGAAACTAAATTACACAAAACATGCCTATATCATTTCACCAAATTCTTCCTTGGCTTACGAAAATTAAGACGATGCAGATGCTCATTATAAACTACATTGTCCTCGACTTTATTCATATTATAATCAATCTACTTAATTCAATGGAGGGATAAAAAATTTGGAGAAAGAATTTATGGGTGTTTATATTTCACAACTTGAGGTGGGTTGGTATCTATGTTTTTTCTAGATTATACTAAGGTGAGACAAGTGTATTTTTCATATTGATTTTATAGCATTTGTTTCAAATTCGAAATAAATAATTATGTAAAATTAATATAAAAAATAATTGGTAAGGTAACTAGTAATTAATCAATAAGTAACGCATAATTGGTGTTGGTGTATGAAGAACACTCGATTTTTATTGAATTTTATAATGGATATCCAAACATCATTTTGAAATTTACCGATGTCTCTTAACAATATTTATGTGTGCTTCTATTTTAGAATTTGGGGTGGGGTAGCTCCTATGCTTCTCCTAGATTACGGGCAGATGCGACAAGTGTATTGTCCAAATTGATTTGATACTATTCTTTTCAAACTCAAAATAAAAAATTATAGAAAAATGATATAGAAATAATTAACTTGTAGTTGATTCATGAGTTGTACAACTATGCATGAAAACATGGAGAGCAATTAACTTGTTACTCCAACAGGCCTTTAGATATTATCTAAGATTTTGGAGTCCTTTGAGAGGATCAACAAGATTAACCCAAGTGTAGCAAGTGCACAACTAAGATTAATT
This sequence comes from Pseudotsuga menziesii, assembly GCA_001517045.1. Classification (NCBI taxonomy): domain Eukaryota; kingdom Viridiplantae; phylum Streptophyta; class Pinopsida; order Pinales; family Pinaceae; genus Pseudotsuga; species Pseudotsuga menziesii. Next base: position 305,783 of record LPNX010900668.1, read on the forward strand.
TGATGGTCGTTGTATCGTGTTATTCTTAAATGTATCTTGATTAAGATTTAAATAAGCTTCGATTTTAAGAAGATAGTTTTTGTTTATTAAATATTATTTGTTTTATTTTTAAATTCTAACTAGTCGATTAGAGACTCATATGTAATAGAAGAAAAGCATAGATATTCTTCTAAGAAAATACATATTACACCACAACATTCAGAAATAATACAGAGTGATTTACCCTAGAAACTCTTAACCGGGAAAACAACCAAACCTTGAACTAGATGACGCGGATCGTCATGTCTGTCACAAATAGACGCACCCATACCCACATGTCTTTCGTTGTCTCAACGTCTATGAGATTTTTATTTTCTATAAAAGCCTTGAATTTTTCATCTTCCCAAGTTAAAACCTTGTGCCCACCTTTCTTCACTTGAAGGATGGTGATCATGTTGAAGTCCCCTGCTAGAATCCACAGCTTCGTGGGAAAAGTTTGCCTCAACCGTTATAGATAATATCTAGAAGCTTGAGTTTTCTCTCCAAGGGTTGAGGCCCATAGAAATTTGAGACAGGTCCATGAAAATTTGTTCCTCAAAGATGGAAGGAAGCTGATATTGAGTTTCTAGTTACTAAAAACTTATTAAGGTTTACCTCTTGAGGGCTCCAAATGAGTGTTAAGCCTCCTAAAGCACCATTTGCGTCCACTTCTATTGCTTTGTTGTCTCTATAGAGGCGTTCCATGAGGGTATCTAGGTTTCAAATGCTGCATTTAGTTTCTTGAATAAGGATCATTCACAACTTTTACTATAGAATCTTCGTGTGTATTATTTTGTGTTTTGTAAGACCATTGATGACTCTCACATTCCACAAGGTAATCTGCATTGTGAGTTGGGAATATTGGAATGAAAGAAATTCCTAAGATGGACATATTTCTGTGACCCAACTAGATTGGTTCCTAGAGTATTGAGGTGTTGTAGATCCATTTTCTTGCCTCTTTTTTTGAGATCTCTCGAGATGTTCTTCTCATCCTTTTTTGAGAATTTTTGGATGCCCAATTTGGATTTGGATCTATGTTTGGAGAGGCTTTCTTTCTACAATTGTATCTATTTGGATGAGATCGCATTAAATGCTTTCTAACGAAACAAGATTCCTTGATTCGCAGAAGGTCCATATCGCCTATATCTAAATCACTCATGCCTTCATCCATGACAACGTATGAATATTGGTTGACAATGAGTAGCGGCACATCTTGTGGGATTGTAGTTGTTGACAAAGAGGGATCTTGAGGATATTGGCTTTAGTCCTTGCTTGAATCTGTATGCTCCTTTTTGGAATCCTGTAGGTCTTATGCATTTGGGGTTGCTCAGTCCTACAACTCATATGAAAGAATATTGAAACTATTGCTAGTGGGAATGCTTTCTATTTCATTTATTGTTGGGTTCTTGCGATTTAAGCATCACCTAAAGGGTACCTTGGTGAAATCATCCTCATCAGTGTCTTGTGTCTTCTTGGATACTATAGATTGCTTGATTTAGGGGAAATCTTTGCAGAGGTGAGCATGCTCATGGCACTTGTGACACCTGAAAGGGACATGTTTGCAGTCTATTGGTTTTATACATTCTGAATCTTCTTGCGCTAGACATATCGATTCTGGTAGATCCCTTTCTATATGCACGTATACACAAATTATTTCATAAGCGATGGATTTGTTGACTCTAAATTGATCAACATTTTTTTAAAAGTCTCCTAGGGAGTTACGTATTTGTTGAAGGGTTTCTTCTTCCCATTAATCATGTGGGACAGAGTAAAGGTGGATCCACATAAGAGCCCATGTGAAACCTTTTATATGAGTATTCAACTGCTCAACCCAATTGCGAATAAATAGACCGATTGAGTTGAAGTATTAACCACCATCCATGAGCTTATCTTTGTCATCAATCCTAGATAATATTACAACGAAAAATCTTTTGGATCCATGTTGTAGGTCAAAATGAGATAGGAGTTTCCACTTTGAAGCAATATACCCCATCAAGGCTTTCTCGGTTGGCCATAGTTCGATGGGTTTGGAGATTATAGCGTGGTTGTTCAAAAATTGGATCCTCACGTTGATTCATGCCGGGGGAAGTTCTATGCATGGACGCTTGGTCGATTTTTCTATGAATATGCTAGTTTTATTCATTTATAAGTATCATTCCAAATCTTTAAAAAGGAAAAATAATTATCTTAAATAAAAAACAAATTCTAGTTTTACATTTTTAATATGATATAAAATTAATTTTTAATTTATATATTTATAACTTTGACTCAAAATAAAAATGTAGCAAAAGAAAATAGATGAACCAACTTTATACTTTCTAATATTATATTCAATTTATTAATCTACGAGATAACGCTGTACTTTCTAATATTGTATTCAATTTACTACAATGAAAAGTTCGATATATTTTTCGAATAATTTCATTATTATGAAATTTATAGTATTTTCATTAAAGATATGCCATTTATCTACGAGTAAAAGGTCCCTACTATCATGGTTGGAAGAGATTCACATTATTTTGGCTAAGCCATCACGAGTATTTTGAAGGGTGACCAATTATGTATTTTTTTACCAAATGCTAAAAGAAATTGTATTTGATATATGTTGTTTGTTAAATTTTTAAGTTAAATGGGTGATTCATATGATTCAAATTGAATAATATCAATGGTTAAGTCTATATGATATGACTTGAAGGAGGATATATATAGGGTTATATGGGATAAATGTATATGTATTGATGTAATAACGGTGAGCCTCAATGAAAGGTCTACGTATGCAATGTGTGAATATGTACATATAGAGGTAATGTAGTCATTGTTGAGAACATGTGAAGCTTTCCTAGTAACAAAGATGTGAATATAGTTTCAAACTATTGCTTCTCTTCCTTATGCACATTTGTTTTCTAAACATTGAACTTTTATTGGGGGTAAAGTTCCACCTATATTTGCTTGTTCTAACATCACCAAAGATGAGGATGTGGTTGTTCATATCCTCATGTTGTATTATGTTTTACCGTTCATAAATAATTAATGTAAACATAAGAAATGTTTATACAATTTAAAAAAATGTTTGCTTGTTGTTCAATTCCAAGGAATCAAAAACATTCCTCGTTCTATGTCTTATGTTCAATCATAGAGGGAAGACTTTAATAGAAATAATTGAAGAAAGACGTATTGTTAGTTTTGTTTGGAGTTCCCTACTATTACCCTCCTATCTAGGCTAACCAATCTAATTTTTTATAATGGTTTGTTAGCATGTTAGGAAAATTGTTGATCCCAAATTGCTCACACAATTCATTTAGTCACGTACACCAAGGTGTATAGTAATTGATCTTAAGGAATAATTATTATCGTTTTTTTTCTAGCTACCTTGGATGAGATTTGTCAACAAAGGTGCACTATGAATCTCTGGAATACTTGTTTTTCTTATCAATCTCATGGCCACCTTATTTATGACTAAGCACATTAGAAACCACTTTTAACAACTTCTAAAAGTACTAGCACTACAACATGAACTATACTATATTGTATTCAAGGTATTAGTTTCTAATATTGTATTCAATTTATTAATCTTACGCGGAAAAGTTGGATATCTTTTACGAATAATTTTATTTTTATGAAATTTATAATATTTTCAAGAAAGATGTGTTTTTATCTATGAGTAAAAATTTGCTACTATTATGGTTGGAAGAGATTCCCATTATTTTGGCTAAGCCATGAGGAGTATTTTGAAGGGTGACAGATTATGTATTTTTTTACCTAATGCTAAAAGAAATTGTATTTGGTATATGTTGTTTTGTTAATTTTTTAAGTTAAATGGGTGATTCATATGATTCAATTTGAATAATATAAATGGTTAAGTGTATATGATATGACTTCAATGAAGATATATATAAGGTTATATGGGATAAATGTATATGTATTGATGTAATAATGGTTAGTCTAAGTAGGCAATGTGTGCATATGTATATATACAGGTAATGTAGTCATTGCTGAGAACATGTGAAGCTTTCCTAGTAACAAAGATGTCAATATAGTTTCACACTATTGCTTCTCTTCCTTATGCACATCTGTGTTCTAAACATTAAACTTTTATTGGGGATAAAGGCTCACCTATATTTGCTTGTTCTAACATCACCAAAGATGAGGATGCGGTTGTTCATATCCTTATATTGTATTATGTTTTATCGTTCACAAATAATTAATGTAAAGATAAGAAGTGTTTATACAATTTAAAAAAAATGTTTGCTTGTTGTTCAATTCCAAGGAATAAAAAATGCAAGTGTTAGAATATGGTACATCGAACATTCTTCATTCTATGTCTTATGTTCAATCATGGAGGGAAGACTTTAATAAAAGAAAATTGAAGAAAGACTATTTTCATTTTTGTTTGGAGTTCCCTCCTATCATCCTCCTATCTAGGCTAACCAATGTATTTTTTTATAATCCTTTGTTATCATGTTTGAAAAAATGTATCCTAAATTGGTCACACAATTCATTTAGTGGTACACCAAGGTGTATAGCAATTGATCTTAAGGAATAAATTATTACCGTTTTTTTTCTTGCTACATTGGATGAGATTTGTCATCAAAGGTGCAATATGAATCTCTCGAATACTTGTTTTTCTTATCAATCTGAAGGCCACATTATTTATGAATTATAGTATATTTACAAAATACATTTAGTACAATGTTTAAAGTGGAAGTGCAATTCATATCTTATTTGTTTGGTATACTAGTTTATGATAATGGTTTATGGTATTAAATTCTTTCTTCAAATTTGTGAGTGGATAAATAAATAAATAACCATATTTATTTTAATAAAAATAAATTTCATATTTTTTTTAATTGGTTTTAAATTTAGAAAACAACCAACTACCTCCCTTTTCTTAAATTGTAAGGTTCATAAATTAAAAAAAATGCAATAAAACCATCCCTATATAGAAAATATAAATAAAATGAAACAAAACGAAACCATCCACTTAAACAAAAATATAGATGTCAAAATTAAATTTTAGATGAAAACAATAACAACATTGCTGAAAAAAGAGACACCTTATGGAATTACAGTTATAAAAATGGTTGATATAACAACATTGAGTTTCTTTAGCAGCTACAAAAAAAAGCCATAAATTAAAATATTAATAAACTACTTCGTGCAGAAGTCTTCTTTGGTCACTTTTCATTGTCCAAAAGATAGTTTGCAGCCAAGAAGACAAACTAAAAAAAAGCCTCTAGACGTTCTATTCCCTCCAGCTCGTTTTATATCGTTGAACAGTTCCTCTTCCGAAATTAAGACAACAGAATCGGCTTCATCTGACTGGTTTTCAGAAATTCTATCAGAAATTCGTTTTCGGTATCACACTCTCATTCCGTATCAGCCTCATCTTGTTGATAATTTGAAATAGTCTGCAACATCTCCAAAGTCAGGAAGAGCCCCTGCTTCAGTGTTCAAATTGGGGAGATCCTGTTGGAAAATATTTAGTGGAGTTGTATTAAGGCCAGCTTGTTCTGAGGCAGGTGGAGGTGGTTGCAATTGGAAATTTAGTGTTTGCAACTTTACCGGTTGCAGAGGCCGTTACCATAGGGTTATACCAGAGAAGTAGTTATGAGTCTATCAGTCTTTTTAAAGTTCGGGATTAAAAAAGAACTAGGAAATCGTAAAAATTACCTTTCCAACGACTGAAGAAGATTAACCAGGTTTAATCAAATAACCACAAGATAAGTAAAAAGATTTTTCGAAGCCCAGCGTTTAACAACCATTACAGCCAGAGCAGGGTGGAAAGAATCTAATGCTGTGCATAAATGCCTATGCCTGGAGGTTTTGTGCACAAAGTGATTATCCGAGATAAACTTCTTACAACCCGGCGAATTTTTCCCACTGACAAACGGTTTATGCCTACCTATGAATCGGGTTCTCTGATGGAAAATTTTAAAGGGATATCATTCCATCATTAATTTTTTTACTCACTTAAACTTGCAGATAATCTATAAAAGCAAAGATGCAGATACCTAAGGAAGATTTTTTTTCCGGGACTGATAGCAACATTCAATATCGATTTGCATAGTTTTTATAGAGCATAAGTTACACCATAAATGTTACTCAGTGAAAGCATCTTCTTATACAAAAGCCCCGGATTAACTATAAACCCAGAAGTCCACTTCAAAATCATTATTGAAAAACGAAAAATACACTCTTAGTGCATGCTAAGGCCAGAACGTGCTAGTTTTGAAAACCCTCGGCTGAGCTTATCCAGCATGTACGTTCATGCTGGTAAAGACAGCTGGCTAGGGTGGGTCCCCTTCATGGCAAAGAATTCATAGATAAAGTCCTTCCCCGATGCCGGATTTTTTTTAAACTTCCCGTTGTACCTTAGCCCATGTCCAATTTAATGGGAGTGGGATATGGGCTAACCAAAACGCCCCGTTTTCTTCCACCAGCTTTTTACAAAACCGCTTCCTCCCTCAACCTGTTGTCGCTGTCGAAGTTGTCTTCTGCTTCAGGAGTCCCGTCATGCAATCAATGTTCAGCCTAAGTTCTTAAGACTCTGACACGGGTTTGATGTACCCTCGGTCGTCGTTCCTTGGTGCACAACCATAACATTTCAGCAGTCGCTGATCAACCAATAACAATGCTTATCACATCCGCCATCCTTACCATGCTTATCATGCATGTTCCAATCCACCTGATATATCATGCATGCTCATGCCCTTTACGATCCGCCAGATAACCATGCTTACCATGAATGCGATGGTCCGCCGGATAACCATGCTTACCAAGAATGCTCATGCCATCGCCTCCGAAGGCGCTCATCCGAACTTAAATCTACGGACACCCTTTTCATTCACCCCCTCTTCACTGGAAAAACGGAAAGAACAGAACAGGATTCCAGGCCAGAAATTTATTGCTTCTGCTAACATTAACTTACTAAGCATCTGTGAGTCAAAGTGTGGTGGAAGCAGAAATTCAGTTTTTGAAAAAGGCTACATTCTCTAGCCTGGTGCTCGCCAACTTCAACCAGCACGAGGAGTATTTAACCATATTTATATTTGTTTGTATTTTATTGTGAATAGGGTATCCACCAGAAGGATATAAGGAGACCATCCTCCTCCGCAAGAGCACGTTTCTACTCAGACAACGCATAGAAATAGCAGCTACAAGAAAGGATGGTAAGCTAGAAATTTCTGCATTAAATGATTGAATATGGAATTGTGGATTTCAATTTGGATTAAAAAAATATGTAACCAATAAATATGCCGCAGTCATTTTTATTTTATGAATCCTGAACAAAATTGCTTTTGTTGTTGTTGCGGCCAGGCTGCATTATGAGGTATCTGCCATGGACTTTGCCATCTATTAAGGTGTAGATCTTTGGGGTCGACACCATAATTTGTGTTTTAGAATTTTATTGGTCATAATTCATTTATCAACAAAATGGTTTTTTATCCTATCTACCGAAATTGCAACAGCAGCATATTGCATGCTGGGTGCTACTTCGTTTGCTCCACAGATCCAGGGTGTAGACTTTGTGAAGGTTTATTCCAACAATAACAAACTACCAAGACTGAACTGATGTTTAATTTTATTTTTGGGCAATGACTCAGAGTGAACTTGTATTTCTATATGAAATTGTGTTCTTAATGTGTTTAAGTTAGTATTTTCATTTTTTTTCTAAAGGAAATTCTTTTTGAGTAGAAGATTAAATACCTTCTACACTTCTGACCCACCGACGGATAACAAAAGTGAAAAGACTTTATCATTCTTAAGGAAATCTCAAAGCCCATTCCATAATAAATTGACAAATGGCTCCAATAGTCTAGTCGCGGGTCGAAAACTCAAAATTTCGGATAGGTAACCAGAGAGTAACCAGCGAATTCGAATTTACTGTGTAAATGTATTAAACTATAAAGTGCCTTAATGAATGTATGTTAATAAAGGTTAGATGTTGAATGCAATCTGTCTAACCAACTTAGTGATTTATAAATATTCAAATGAAGTATATGACTAATTAACCATTTTCCGTCTTATTGATTGTTATTTACAACAAACTAATATGTTTAGAAATAATATAACAACCTATTTTCATCTTAAAGAGTCAAAACATCCTTTCATCCTTTTGTAATATAACCGCCCATTGTCATTTAAATAAGTCAACCCGAATTTTGAAAAAGATCTGATGTAAAATCATTTAAATAACTTGATCTCATGTAAATAAGATGGTCATCTTGTAAAATAAATACCAACATCTTACATAATAGATAATATAAAATATATAAAATATCATTATTACTTATGAATAATGATAAAATTATATCACATTTATATATATTTATTTATTATTTATTAATTAAATTTAATTTAATTATTAAATATGAATAAAAATATCTCACAATCATAATTTCGAGGCTACATATCAAATGAATTATATCTTGTAACCAAATTATTATATATTAAATGCAAATTTAATTTAAAATAAACACCAACAAAAAATAATTTAAATAAAACCATATAATAAATAATAAATAAAATTATCTTAAACTTTATTAAAATATTACTAATATGATATCAAGTTATTTAAATGATTTGATATTTTACAATAAATACCAATACATACCAAGAATATGTCAGTAGTGAGTGTTATCGAAGCAGGTGCTGTATCTATCGAACGCCCGTGCACCAATGGTCTCTCCATACTAACTGATTCAGTAAGCCAGAAAGACTTCGTAGGAGAAGCATGATCCAGATGGGGTGAGGGATGTTTAGTAGTTTTTTTTTGTGTCCGTTGTGGTGGCCCACCCACATACATTTTAATATGGCAGGTGCTAATTGAACAGAAGGCAGAAAGAATAGTTCCAGACTAATAGCATTGATACAAAGCAGTTCAATCTGACTTTATTTATTTTAAATAAAGGGACACGGACCTACTAAGGCACTTCTTTACTTAGAACTAATGCACTAGATAGAGACTCTACTTTACGTAATTATCTCTCTCAAATTTTATAATAAATATGATTTATATAAATTTATGATTTTAGTGTATCTCTTTAAAGATATTCAACACTAACATGATGGTTTGACTCCTTTAAATGGGAATGGTTTATAATAGGAACGTATGATTTGACTATTTAAAATGGAAATAGTGTTATATTATTCTAATAAAAATATATATTTTGCACTAAACAATATAAGATGAAGAGGGATGGCTAACCAATCATATACTCCATTTGAGTATTTATGCATGACTAAGGTTAAGCAGGTTACATTCAACTCCCAACCTTTATTAACATATATTCGTTATGTTAAGACACTTCATAGTTTAAGACATTTACATAAGCGATGGCAACGTCACCGTATTTGTGTGTCTTGTCCGCTTACTTGGCTTCGCTTTACTCTCTGATTAACTATCAGAAATTTTGAATTCTCGAGGCGGGACTTAGACTATTGGGACTTATTTCTCCATTTATTATCGAGCGGGCCCTGAGATTTCCTTAAGAAAGATAAGGTCTCTTCACTTCTGTTTTTTTTTTTGTTAAATCAGTCGATCGGTGAGAAGTGTAGAAGGTGGAAGTCTGAGTCTTTGTCCAAAAAAATGATATAGATAAGCGCCGTCCAGTCCGAGTCCACATTTAAAACAAGATTTTATATAGAAATACAAGTCCAGTTGGAGTCTTTGCCCAAAAATAAAATTAAATATAAATTCCTCGAAACAATTTGTTAGAAATACAAGTCCAGTTGGAGTCTTTGCCCAAAAATAAAATTAAATATAAATTCAGTCTTAGTCTTTCTTCGAAATAATTTGTTAGTGCTGGAATAGACTTTCACAAAGTCTACACAGTAAATGGGCAAATCTAATGGCAAAGTGGCAGACACCCTGGATATGTGGAACTAAGTTGTACCCACCCGGCAGTATACAAAACCCAGCTTGTTGACTATGAATTATGATAAATAAAATTATAAAACACAAAAATTATAATAATAACCCCAACGCTCTGCAGCTTAATAGATTGCTAAGTCCATGGTAGATACCGTATGATGCAGCCTGGCCACAACAACAAAAGCCATTTTGTTCAAGATTTATAAAATAAAAAAATTACTATGGTATATTTGTATATTTATTGGCTAATTATATTTTTAATCCAAATTGAAGTCCACAATTCCATATTCAATCATTTAATGTAGAAAGTGATAACTTGCCATCTTTTCGTGTAGCCGCTATCTCTATGCATTGTCTGAGTAGAAACATGATCATGCCGAGGAGGATCGTCTTTTTATACCCTTCTGGCGAATAGCCTTTCAGAATAACATACAAACACATACAAATATGGTTAAATACGCTTAGTGTTGGTTGGAACCAGGGGAGAGACTATTGCCTCCTTCAAAGACTGAATTTCTTCGGCCACCACACTTTGACTCACAGATGCTTAGTAACGTAATGCCAACAGAAGTAATAAATTTCCATCGTGAAGCCTATCCTATGCACTAGTCGAGTGAAGTAAATGAAAAGGGTGTCCATTGAGTGAAGAGATAGGCGATCAAAAGCCCGGTCATTTAACGCGGGCATTTCAAAATTCAAATTTGAGTTCCGATGAGCAACTTCGGAGGCGATGGCATGAGCATTCATGGTAAGCATGGTTATCTGGCGGATCGTAAAGGGCATGAGCATGCATGATAATATATCAGGTGGATTGGAGCATGCATGATAAGCATGGTAAGGATGGCGGATGTGATAAGCATTGTTATTGGTTGATCAGCGACTGCTGAAATGTTATGGTTGTGCACTAAGGAACGACGACTGAGGGTACGTCAAAACCCGTGTCAGAGTCTTAAGAACTTAGGCTGAATATTGATTGCATGACGGGACTCCGGAAGCAGAGGACAACTTCGACAGTGACAACCAGCCGAAAGTTTAAAAAAAAATCCGGCATCCAGGAAGGACTTCATCTATGAATTCTTTGACCTGAAGGGGACCCACCCTAGCCAACGGGCTTAACCAGCATGAACGTAGATGCTGGATAACACACACAGCAATTCAAGCTAAGACACACAAGCCCCTGAGGGTGTTATCGTTACAACTGTCAAGTATACAGATCAAACTAGTTAAGCTCTCATTCATACATTAGAGGCAATTTATCAACTGAGGCAAGTGAGCTCACCTCAGCTAAAAAGAGATTAGTTTTTCTTCAGATCGCTACTGCGACCTTCCTCATAGTGCCTCTGGCAGAGACTTAAAGAGAAATGTATCCATATTACAGAGTAACATTTAAATGTTGAGACCGTAGCCATTCATCTGGTACATTCCCTTAATAACGGATGCAATCCCAGGAAAAATGCATAAAAGAGGTTTACCGGCAGTTCTGCCCAAAGACCAATCAAAACGACCATTCTCCTCGTAGATCTCCTTCTTTGGAGATTACCTTGTCGCCGGGTCACAACAGCAGGGAAGGAGCACAGAATCAGACTTTTACTACTTACCAGGCTGTGAGTGAAGCCGACCCGTAAAGCTGGAAAGCTCACCTTCACGACCTGCATTAAAACGCGATTTTGTTAAAAGCCAGTACCCAAGAATTTCTTTAAAAATCTTTTACAAACTAAATTATTGTATCACGACTCACCACGTCCCCGTTAGCACCAGAAGGATTTTCTGCAAGCCACGAGGAAGCTGGTCCTCAAAGACTAAAATCGGTCTTCTCCTTCTGCAGGTTTAGGGTAGTTTTGGTTCTTCTCTCCTCAGCCACACCACGTTAAGTTTTAATTAAAACTTGGAGAGCCTTAGAATGGAAAGGGGAGACTAGTGATAAATTTCCTCCAACTGCGTCTTCATCAAGGTGGTTACCTCTGCGAGGTCCGGAAGTGACCGTGAGCCCAAACATTGACGAGGACGGGTCTGTTGGAGGCACCGAGGGCCAGGTTCGCTACCTTTATTATTTAACACTTGATGTTTTGGGCGCCAGCAAGATCCACGATTTTCCAGAGACTCTGCAGTAAGTGCGTTACCAAGTACATTACCGACGCTCCCGGATAAAACATTAGTCCCTGGGTCGCTCTCGGGTCCTCTCTTTATGTAAAGCTCGGTGATACGATTTTCTTAATAACCTTGCTTACCAGATCGAACGCTCCAAGAGGATTGCCAGCAAAACGAGGGACGTACAGGTGCATTAAGAGCATAGTGCAGGAATGTTTTGGCCTGCATTCATGTGCCCAGTGTTAATACCTTAAATTACAAACCTTGGAGCGCGGAAATCCCTGTGTATCGATCTATGTAAAAGAAAACCTAAACATTCTTAACCTGTCATGGCTTTGTATTGACCGCCCCCCTCCTTTTTATGGTTCTGGAATTCATAAGCAAAACTACTCCAAGTATAGATACGAATGCTGCTTGCATAATAAAGGTTTATGACGAACAAATTAATAGGGGATAATGCTTTAACATATTCTAACTGTTAAAAAGACCTTTAAAGACCTTAACCAATGATATCGGATTAGCAGAAAAGACCATTCCCAGTCTAGTGAGGGGTACACTAGGTATATGAACCTTTACTTGTTCAAATACCTGACACTCGGGGTACACTAGCTAAGTAAGAAGCAAATACCTCACACTATGCACCTCTCTTACTGAATAATCTAATTCCTTGTATCTATTAAGCACATGTTAAAAATATTCAACGGTAAAGTAATGGTCAAAATTGTAAAGAGTGTGATTTTAGCATTGGTAAGAAAGATAAAAATTAAATTTGTAAGAGGTTAGGAAAAGCTTTTTTTTTTTTATTGAAATGCTTGGTACTTTACATGTCAAGATTAAAACAACAACAACATTGCAAGAAAAAAGAGACACCTTATGGAATTAAGGTTATAAAAATAAAATAAAATAAACCTTAAATTAAAAGATTAATAAAAGACTTCCTGCATAAAGCTTCTTTGGTCACTTTTCATTGTCGCCCCCAGCATGCTCCAAAAGATAGTTTGCAGCCAAGAGCTCATTTCTGTCACAAACCAAAATAGCCTCTAGAACACTCGCACGATCAAAGCCCATGGTTTCTAGACGCTCTACTGCCTCACGCTCATCTTGATTTAATTTTATATCCTTGAACAGTTCCTCTTCCGAAATTAAGACAACCGAATCAGCTTCATCTGACTCGTTTTCAGAAATTCTATATGAATCCATTTCATCTGGTTCGTTTTCGGTATTAGACTCTGATTCCGTATCAGCCTCATCTTGTTGATAATTTGAAATAGTCTGCAACATCTCCAAGAACTGTGGGTGGCTCACTAGAAAGTCAGGAAGAGCCCCTGCTTCATTGTTCAAATTGGGGAGATCTTGTTGGAAAAGATTTAGTGGAGTTGTATTAGGCCCAACGTGTTCTGAGGCAGGTGGAGGTGGTGGCAATTGGAAATTTAGGGTTTGCAACTTTACGGGTTGCAAAGGCGAAGATGGAAGCTGAGAGCTAGAAGCTTGCACCTGTAATACAGATTCCTGTGCTGGACTTGAGGAAACAGATGGCGGGGTTTGCTCTGTAGATGACGGGGGTTTCTTAGACAACATGACTACCAGGAAACTATTCTCCACAACATTGATTTCTTCGATGGTGTTTTCATCATTGAGGACCTTCCCCTTATAAATCAGTAACTGCTCTTCACTTGGATATGTTCCCGAGCCTTTAAATTCCTCTATTTGTTTCTTAACATTTAAAACATTATCAGTGGGATGAACCTCTATATCAAACTGGTTGCCATTCAAAGTTTTAACACAAACCTTCATTGTCACGTATACGGATCCCCTAAATGCAAAATCGCTTGAGAAAGCAGGTAAAAAGAAATGTTATATTAGGTAATGAAATGAATGTCGATATGTCTGAATATTTATATCGATATAGATATATGTCAAAAGGTATGACTGTTGATCAAAATTCAAAAGTTAAATCTTAAATGATTTGTAGTTAGCTTTTTAAGAGATTAATTATTTTTTGAGTTTATCTTAATTAACAAAATAAAGTTTTAAATGATTAAATATTGTTACCTTTTCATTGATGAGCCCGTGAATGGTTTTTCTATAGCTTTAATATTTGTCCTCATCTTTAAAAACATGTTAAACTTTGCAAACCATCCAAAGAAGCTTTTTTATATTTGATTTACTTGTCAACTTGGGTGAGCCCATTGTCAACTTGGGTGAGCCCATGAGCCATGACAATAGGGCTATTTCGGTAAAATTCATGAGCCATGACAATGTGGTTATATTTATTTAAATTTTTAGTGGCATAGGTATATATATTTTAGAATTTATGGATAGATTATCATTGCTTTTTTACTTACACAAGAAAATGTGATAAATGTACTCTTGAGGTTGATTTTGTGGGCTTTATCCAATTCTCAAAGTTAATAAATTAAAAAAAAGTAAAGAATAGTTTAGTTAACATTTGATAATTATCCCTTGTGATACTTGAAACAATTAAACTTCAACCATTCAATTATTATATACAACTATTAGCTTATCTGTATTGATTAACTCCAATCACTACTTTTATTTGAATTGCAATTCTTCATATATATTAACTTTTAAATTAACTATTAGATACATCTATTAACTTAATTCCACTCATTTTACAACTATTAGCTTGGCTTCATCTCTAATAGGGATTATGATGGATAACTATTAGGTTAACTATTAGGTTATTCTAATAGTGTTACAAACACCACAACGACAAGGTGAACATTCATAGGTGTAGCTAGCCACTTAGTTTTGTCGGGATGAGTGGTTATTAAACAAATACTAAACATTAAATTAATTACCACATCCTTACAAATATCCATTTAAGGTATAACATAAATATTAAACCAATAAAAAAACATAAAACAAATACTATTTAATAAACAAAAAAAAGTAATACTAAGTATAGAACTTTAGTGAAGTGTCGATTTGTAAATAATTAAATAGTGAATTCTTAACTAAAGAATGTATTTAAGAATGAAAAGATAAGACCACGTTGAAATGAATCTTCATTGTACACTTGTTACACTTAGTTAATATTGTTGATCTGCTGAAGGAAGTCCAAAGTAATATAACATAAATATTAAACTAAGTAAAAAAACATAAAACAAATAACCAAAAAAACAAAAAACAAAAACCGATACACATTATAGAACTTTAGAGAACAATAGATTTATAAATAACTAAATAGTGAATTCTTAAATGGAGCTTATTCAAATCTTAATTAAGATGCATTTAAGCATAACAATATACGATGACCATGAAATGAATCTCCACTATACACTTTTTACGCTTGAGTTAATCTTGTTGATTCGGTAAGGAATTCCAAAATGTGATATAAATGTAACTATTAAATTACATTGAGATGAACATGGTAATTAAAATATGGTAATGAAAAAACTATTCGAATAAAGTGTAGTTGTAACCCAATTACTCCATCTATTACTCTCAAAAGTCGACCTTCATTGCAGTGAAACCATGCACTACCCAATAAGCTTTCCATTTCGTAACATAACATCATGGGAAGAATGAGTTAGGTAATGTATTTGTAGGGTGATTTGTTCAATGCAATATATAGATATGAATACATAAAGAGTGAGAGTTTTCAAAAGCTTTTGTTTTGCATTTAGCCTTATAGCTGAGTCAAGCTAAACGGAATACTCGTGGGGTTTCCATACTGATGATGAACAAAGAAATCGGTGTGATGTACCCCAACTTTGTGGAAAAACTAGAAGTTTAAAACAACTTGATACGTTGAATCCAATTCAGTGTGCTCAGTATACAATCGAGGCATTTAAAGGAATTATTTACACCCTCGATTTGTATTTACATGCCAATGCGTTGGGAGGTAACTTTTTGCCTCTCCACTTATGTGTCAAATACTGATTTAAATTTTTGGGTGAGTGCATGAAGTTAGTGGACCTTTTAGATGCAACTGGATTTTTAGAAACCTGAGCATGTTTGTGCCATAACTTTTTCTTTTCTCAACTATTTCATAAAAGAAATATGTTGCACTACTAGACACTAAGGCATAAATTTTACATTAAGACCTTGAAAAGTCGCACTAAGGCATTTCTTCGAGTTTCTGAAGAAGCACGTGTTTACCCACTC
Source organism: Pseudotsuga menziesii (assembly GCA_001517045.1). Classification (NCBI taxonomy): domain Eukaryota; kingdom Viridiplantae; phylum Streptophyta; class Pinopsida; order Pinales; family Pinaceae; genus Pseudotsuga; species Pseudotsuga menziesii. The sequence continues at coordinate 321,894 of LPNX010900668.1, forward strand.
CTTACACTATGCCACAAACAAACATTTTTTACGAAATCTTAAGCATAGATAGGACCTTTTGTTTAAATTCTAAATATGTAATTTTTATTTCAAAATATTATATTTTTCTATTTTTTTCAATTTCTATTGTGCTTTAACTCTTTAACTCAAAAAACAAATTGTGAGTGCATAGAATATGATGATCTATACATTATATAAAAAAACTCATTTCATGATTATTGCATCAAGGCCTTCAAAGGCTGCACCCACAAAAGCCGTACCATTTTCGAGGAATGATCACTTAGATAATTATTAAGAAAATAAAAGATTAATAATTTTATTTATAAAAATAGTGGTGCCCTAGGAAAATATGTTCTTTACATTTCTGCAAATTTTTGTAGCCCGAAACCATCATTTATGCCCTCAAAGGCTGCACCCACAAAATCATATGCCTTATCATTTGCCTAGAAAAAAAAAAGTGGCTCTTAGAAAAAATGAAACTTGACATAAGCATGGAAATTTTGAATGCATAAAACTTATATATTCGGAAATATCGTAGCATCCCCATAAACAACAATAATAAATTTCCCAAAAAAATAATGAATTATACCTTCGATACCATTAGGAAACTCTTACAACTCCTTTTAAAACACATCCTCTAGAGTGGAGTCTTGTTTTCAGGATACCCCTACACTATTGTTAACCATTCATGATACACACACATTTATGTAAAACATAAACCTTATGGCATAATATTTTTCATTTCCAATATGGAATAATCCTTTATCTTGTAACTATAACAGTAATATTCTTACTATTCTAATCTTAATAATAAACATTGACCCATGTTCAAAACTCATGCATATGTTACATTCAAATCTTTCTTATGTTTCCTCCCAACAGAGGATTATTTGTTATTATTTGGTGACATACACATTTAGACACATTTTAACATAAAGAGAACAGAACTCACACACCATGTGCCTCTAAGTGGTTCAAAATCAGTTTCACAATCTATAATCATGTTGTGTCTACTGTCGAAGGTGCAGGGTTATAACATTACCACAACCACACACACTCTTGTTCCTTTAGAGTCTATTCTTCTATCAAGATGCGCCTATAACCTTGTTAATTATTTAGGACTCACACATATATAAATCACTCGAGCTAAGGGGGAGTCTATTGCATTATCATCTTTCTTTAGATTAATACTTTTCTAAAGAAGGCCTTACCTTGAAATCACGATAAAATAGATCCCAAATTGTGCTACAAATACTAATCTTAATAACATCATAGACTTTGTGGTCTAAAAGTTGATCTCAATAGAGAATTATTTCTATGCATCTTTCGACTATCAATTGAATACATATTCTAGTTTTCTTTAACCATTTTCAGCATTCATTTACCTGCGACTAACAAATGAGATTCTTAAGTGATTAATTCCACTTATTTCAATGGTTTATCTTTATTCGTACAAGATATATATATATATATTATCATCATTTTAAGCAAAAGATACTTTGTTTTAATTTCAAAAGGCTAACCACTTTAATATCAACCAAAACAAAGATAGAGGCTTACATCAACATTATATGAGTCATCCTAAAGTAATTCCAATACATTAACCATTATAACTTAACGAGGTAAGGTACAAACATTTTAGAGTGTCCATGTAAAATACTTCAAATACCAACCCAATTTTATTTTTTTTCCTTTCCTTGTACAATGTGTTTGAAAACTACCAAAATAACTGAATTAAAGGATGCAAGGTTATGTCTTCTAATTTTGAGTAATACTTTGAAACTTTTAATACACCACAAGGGGTTTAGGGGCTTCTGCACATTAGAGGAAAGTACATAGTGTTGTATGGCTGCTTCTTACTTAGCTTTGGCTAACTTTTCTTTTTTCCTTGACAGGTGGTTTATTAGCTAGGAGAAGTCTTTTACCTCCATTGAACGCATGAGCACCAAGGAGGTCGTATGGGTGGTAAGGAATCAGGACACTTTCTGCCATAAGTTTCAATGTAAAGGATACCCTCATTGCTCAAAACTTAATCTAAGTGTTCGGGCTCTTCTTAGCAAAAATAACATATGGTCAAAATAGTCATCATGCATCTCAATTTCCACTATTAACCCATGGTCCATAAAGTAATTATGCATTTCAAAATATAGAAAATAATCCTATGGTCAATATAGTCGCTATGCATTCCAAAATCTACTATTAATCCATGGTCAATAAAATCATTATGCATATCAAAAACTACTATTAATCCCATGGTCATTAAAATCATTATGCATATCAAAAACTACTATAAATCCATGGTTGGAAATCATTATGCATATCAAAACTATTATTAATCCCATGGTCATTAAAATCATTATGCATATCAAAAACTACTATTAATCCATGGTCGGAAATCATTATGCATATCAAAACTATTATTAATTCATGGTCATTAAAATAATTATGCATATCAAAACTACTATTAATCCATGGTCGGAAATCATTATGCATATCAAAACTATTATTAATTCATGGCCCATAAAGTCATTATGCTTTTCAAAGTCCACTATTAAAACAATTCAAGGCAACCAAAACCTACGTAGGCTCATTACACTTTGGAAAAAGCAATGAATGATTATAACTTACGGCCTAAAGTTTACAATGGGACATAAGAGCCGCGTAAGGATTAGAAGCAAGGCAAGGATCATTCTAAGCTTTTCTTTTCAAGTAGCGATCGCATTAAAAAAAGGAATCTTTTGCAGGGTAAAAAAATATCGGGTTAAAATAAGGTAATGATTTTTATTGAAAATCTTAAAGTGTGCAGGACCACACTCATTGGTCATGCGTTCTCCATGCACTGTACCCTACAGGATTCGTTGGCATTCCAGCATGCCTCGGTGCCCAAAGAAAGGACAGGCCCAAAAAAAAACAGACCCCATACATTAAGGTAGGGAGTTATGTGACTTCGATCTGGAGAAGGGTGTGCCCAGCCTTTTGTACGCTTCCTGGCGAACCTTTAATGAAGGAGAATTACAAGTCTTACAACTTGCATCACGCGACCCTAATTCATTTAACCGAAACTGGCCGTAACCTGTACCATTTGGCCTTTGGCACCACCCACGAGACAAATGCATTAATGCCGGGCTCGCCAATTTACCAAACTTTGGTGTTGAAAACCAGCCATAATGTCGGCTCCCCCTTTGCCCCCATGGCTCTCCAAGGTTTGGCTCTGCACTTGCTCAAGACTGTTAGGTTGGTCGAGAGAGAAGAAAAAAACAAACTCTTGTCATATTCTACAAGTGGGAGAAAAATCCACACTCTGGTTCACGGCTTAACCAACTTCCAAGTGTTGACTAAGGAGGTGAGTTGCCGAATCTTATGGCTTATGGCTTGTCGAATGTTTTCGGGTTTTTTTATGACAGGGGTGCTAGCTATTAACCCAAATCCATGTTTCTGTCTGATTGTAGGATGTGGAGGTTGCTTCCCGGACCCGGGCTTGCGCATCCATAACTGAGTAAGAACATCCATTCCTCACTAATTTCTTTCTTCTGATGAAGTGGCATGATGGCCAGGAAAAAGTGCCCATGACTGTCTTTCCGTCGGTAAAAATCCTAAATTATAAGGGTCACTTCTCTTAATAAGAGAAGGCTCCAACTCGAGGGAAAAAAGTAATTATTTTTAATAATATAAGAATAACAATTTTACCCTGTGAGGTAACAGATGTGTAGTCCCGTATGGGGCCTGTAAACAAAATGTCTTTTTAGCATGTAAAGGACTGTGGTTTACTTCGTAGAAATTTTTCCTTGTTTTGCCTTTAAAAAAAAAAACTTTCCCCGTTGTAAATAGTTATGCTGTGTGGTAGCTGATTTAATTAAAGGGTAATTTAAATCGTTCTAAAGGACAGCCTGCTAGGATTTGCATTTAAAGTTTTTCTTTGCTTTAAGCCTTTATCAGCTATTAAGCTCCATTTTGGAAATTATCTACATTATGCCTGTAAAACACTAATCGGCCGAGTGCCAGGTTCCGGTGGTGTAAGCCTGAGGCTTTAGTAGTATGGGGATGTGTTCAAGGGTCTTCTTAACCGAAAAAATTTCATCTGCATTTAAATAAATCAAAAACTTAAAAGCGAGGGTTTAAGCGAAAGTCCAAACCGAAAGGAAACGCAAGGCTTTGCATTTTCCTAATCCCCAGCCTCTACATAGAAGGACGGTTAGTCGAGTGTGAGACCGAGGTTTAAAAATAAATTTGTTTCGTGGGTTCTTTTAAGATTTAACCCCAGTTCAGAGAGTCGCACACAGTAGGGAAAACTAGTGGTCATACCCTCAAGCGATTTCCCTTCCAAAATATTTTTATGTAAAATTTTAATTAAGCCGAACCTGGGAAAGGCTGTTAACTGCAGCGAAGGAACCCATAAGTCAAAGTATTTTGGTTACTGAGTATCAGTAAAGGGCTCTTCTACCCCACTAGTATGTGACCATATAAATCATGTCGACAACCATCTACTTTTGCCTGAACCTCGGACCCTTAGTTTTTGGGTATAAGAGGCAATTTAGCTATTATCTCCTACAACATTTATAAAAACAGTGCCCAGTGCATCAAAGTATTTGACAAATGTATAAGAAGGTATACAGAATAATCCCCTAAATCGAGTAATCCCAGCTTAATAATGTATGGTTTGGACGACAGCCTACATAGATTAATCCTGTATACAAAAATTTATGCTGACCCAAAACATACAGTATAATCAAACTAACATCCCGAGTAATTCCACAACAAGAAGATTTCATAAAACCAAATGTCTAGGGTGAAGTATCCATATTACTTCATCAGAAAATTAACAAAATTCCTACTGTTTCACTCAGTGTGTATTAACCTCATTCAGATTCATAAAGCTCACAAAATAAAACGAAACTCTAAAATTTTGTAGCCCGGATACTGTGGAAATAGCCACATTCCTCCCAACCGTAGACTAAGGGTTCAGCTTCCCGCTTCCCAAGTCACCCTCGAGCCAAACTGGACACGCCAACATAAGGGACAGGTAACCTCAGTTTTTCACCTTTCAGGTTAAAATCACACAGTTGCCTAACACACCAGGTGCTCACGCAGCAAAAAATTAAGTGTCTCAGCATACTAAGCAGCGTCCTGCCTCCCCCATATGCCTTCATCAATTGAATTAATGAAAAATGAATACATGATTACAATACATGTGTGGCTCATTATATAGAGCTCACTAGTTGTTATAAGATCTAACTTATTCCAATGATAGGAAAGTAGGTTGAGCAAATGTCTCAACCACACACACCAATCTAGGATCACACAACTCACGTAGATTGATTCTAGATAAGTAGGAATTATCTATTCCAACACTCTCCCTTAATGACTACTTATCTAAATATCTATATGGTCATATCTTCATCTCTGTCATGGCTTCAATCCTTCTTGAGCTTGCTTTAGTACAGGCTTCATATTGCACCTTGTACCTGCATATGATTATTGATGTCCATATCACTACTACATTTTGATCCAAAATCCGACGGTTACTTCCGACGGCACATGGATTTTTTCTTTTAAACCTACCAAAAATCAGAAAGTTAAATTTTTTTTTTTAATTTTGGTCATAAGCGTCGTATAAGCAATGGCTAGGCTCATAAGCGTCGCTTAAGCGACGGCTAGCCTAGCAAGCGTCGCTTAAGTGACAGTGCATACATTGATCAATTATTAAATGAAGAAACCCATATTTAAAAAACATCAAGATTATTGTGATTCAACCAACCAAGGGAGTGGACATGTGTTTTCAAGGGATTTTCGTTGGTCATAATTCTATGTGCAAATTAATATTTGGTAACCTATGATGTCATTCACATTAAGAAATTGAATATAATATTCCAGGCTTATTCCTGGATTCGTTTTGGCTACCCTTGGAAGATAAATTTCTCTGTAATACTCTACCTGAATCTTAAATCATTTTTCACGAGTTCTGGCTCTGGCGCCTCCTCGGACAAGTCTGTGAGCTCAGAGTTCAGGATTTACAGTGCATTATTGCACACATTATCTACATACATGGAATCTGAACGCTAGCGAAAGTAGGCATGGTTGGAATGGATGTGGATGTGTATGACTGATCCGAAACCCACTTCAGATATTGAGGGCTAAATTGGTTGCGTACACAAGGGATCCATTGAGGATCTAGCAGAATCTATGCGGTCCGAAGGTTGCTTTTTTGTAACATAAACTGGAAGAGAGTTATTTGGGAGAAAACAGAGATGATAACTCGTTCAAACCTCGCAAAACAACTGAGGGACTATCAGATTCGGTCCCAGCACAAGTGGGCTCCTCTAACTTTCTTCTCATCAACGACCCAAATCACATCTGGGTATGTCAGATCCAACTTTCTCAGGTCTGGTTCAATTCAATGGAAAATCATGGATTTTACATGGTGTTTTCCTATTATCAATGCACAATATTAGTGCTAATTTTGTAGTAGTCAACCATGTCAAAATGTCAAATCTATGCATATGCTTTCCTATTGGTTTGTGTGGTATGTACAATTTTTAGGGTTGATTCCGGATTCGTTTTGATACTGAACCGTGTCAGAAATAGTAACCCAATGCATTATTGACTGAATCCATCCGTGGGAATCCACAGAGCTTATTTGTTGGTATTGAGCTTTGCTGGATATGTTATGTTTTAGATGAAATGAGCGTAACATGATGGCTTACTAGATGGTGGGATTACCTACTGCAAATTCAAATTAAATTTATAGTTTTGTTTTTAGATTTTGAGAAGAACCGGGGGATCAAATGTAACTCTATCCTTATTAAGCAACCACATTCTCACCGTGGCTAAGAAATCCTCACTGGGCAAAAAATTGGTGAAAATCCCCTGAAGGAAGTCACCGAGATTGGGAGCTAGGGCGTCGTGATAAAATATAGTCACTTTCATGGCTATAGGGAATAGAACCTTGGTATCTAGGATGGCAATGGCTACCATGATGTTGAGGGGTAACAGTTTATGTTTGAAGAATGAAACCCCTTTGTTAGTCACATTCCTAACTCCTTGGAAAATGTTTAGCTGAGCAGTTGGGAATTTTTACCTTCCACAGTAGGCAAGATGCATCTTTTCCATTTTGTGACCATTGGTCTCTATTTTGTTTGCTTTGTATGTGAGCACACGCACATATGTGAGTTATATATATATTTTAGAGAAGAGAGAGATATCTGTTTTAGAGAGAGAGAGAGATCTGTTTAGTTTGATTCCTTCATCCTCAAGATCAGAGTCACTGTCAGATGGCTGAATATGATCCCTCTCATCTGAGAGAGGCAAGAATGGATCAACACCGCTAGCCCCCCTCAATGATGTAGTGCTGGAAGAAACATATTTTCGAGGCTTCAAGCAGAGGCAGCTTGTCCCTCTTACCCCTCCTGCTCCACAATCACAAAATAAACGGCTTAAACGAGAGTAAACAACTCTGTGACCCCTGTGGCACACCCTGGCACAAATAGAACAGCAGCCTTTAGAAACAGTCAGATCGCAAGTGTAGCAGAAATAATGACCTATCAAAATAGCCTGTCAAACTTTATGGTCTTTGTATAATGTTTGAAGCTGAGAGAGTATATCTAGAATGATATCTGCCAGTTGTGATAGCTCCCCTGTAATTACAATGCCATGCCAATCTAATTACAAGATAACTAAAAAAAAACATGTAGTTGTTGCTTCAAATAGGCCCACTCAAATAAAAATTTGTAGTTTCATGCTTTGCTTTTAGCACTATGCACATATCTTGAACCATTTGAAATAAATTTTCGATAATGTTGGCTACCAAAGGCCCAAACACAATATCAAAATGTCATTTTAGTGCGAGGAAATGTCCTCTAGTATTTCTTTCATGAGATTCTACTATAAAATGCTCCATATTATAGTACCACTGCCTGTGATAAATTTATGTTCACTCGCTCATGAGTTTGTGGGCATTAAACCTCCAGATATGATGGTGCAGGCAAGCAGGGAAAATAGCACCCGGTGATTAGCGTTTTCATAAGGAAATTATGTCTATGAAGAAGGGATGGAGGAAATTTGGAGTTGCAGTTGTGGGTTTGGTGCTGCTATCCATGCTCGTTCCATTGGTATTCTTGCTCGGACTCTATGGTGGATTTCAGAGCAGTAAGTTCATCTGAACCCATTTCATTTTTTATTTGACTTGAAGCCCCCTTCTCACAGACTGTTGTGTATGGGGAATCTGGATTTGGAGTACTTTGGCTAGGGCTGGGGCACTTACAGGTTTTTATGAAGCCCATTTGTGGAATTTTTGGTGGGTGTTTTTCATTTTATTCAACCATTTTGCCTCTCTGCTGTATACTCCTACAATGGGCATTTGGTGTATACCTAGATCCTTAGTATTGTGGGTGATTTGGGGTTGGTATTTGCATTAGATCTGGTTGAACAGTAGGTAGTGTCAACGTAATTGGTCAACGTAAACACTGGCAAACAAATTGGTCAACGTAAACCCTGGGTTTCTATTGTAAGGTGGCAAGTACATTTTATTGTTGTTTCCAGAAATATGTACCAAGGGGCTGCTCCACAATCACAAAAGAAAGGGCTTAAATGAGAGTAAACAAGTCTGTGACCCCTGTGGTACACCCTGGCACAAATAGAACAGCACCCTTTAGAAACAGTCAGATCACAAGTGTAGTAGAAGTACCAATGTTGTTCCATAAAGTTGCTTCCACTAGTGGTGAATGTACAAACTTTTGATGCAAGTGACCGTTCACTGTTACTCTCATCATCATATTCTTTATCCATACTAGCCAGTTCTCCATCATATGTGCCATCATCCTCATCATCATCTGCTGATGTGGCATCACACTCAATCGCACTAGAATGGACTCCCTGATTGACTGGATTAACCAAAGCCTCCGAGTTCTTTCTAGGAACACTAGGATTCAACTTACAGCTAGCAGAATCATTGTTAGAACTAGTGTTTGACAATTCAGCCATGGATAATGTGCCAAAACCTTGTCTGGAGCCTACCCCTTCTTCTTTTGATGCTTTTCTGTCTACATTTTTCAACTGCAACTGCATGTTACATTTCTTCTCAAACAATCACTCGTCCTTTGAATGCCAAATAAATGAGGCTCTCCCTTGGGTCTCCCCTTTCAAAATGACCTGTAAGCTCAGAGTTGTACCAAGAGTTACTGCTTCGGACATCCTTATCTCTCCTGTTGTCCTGTACGGAATTTATGACTGGTACAATGTTTGCCTCTGCGAAGATTTTATAATTGCCTTTGGAACTTAGGATTCCTAGTTCACCTTAGGAATTTCCCCTTGTTTTGTAGAAATTTCTCCCTCATATGCCTAGATGCCTTCCATACTTTATCTAGATCTAAAGATAGAAGTCAGTAATGCAATCTCTCTATCCTCCGAATAATTGATTAGATCTTCCTCCATCTTCCCCTCCACCTCTTGACTTATGAGTCAATATATGAGGATTATATTTAACTACAATTGTTTTAAATATTAGATTAACATTCTCTTATATTAATTTTCAGAATGGTTCAGGTTTGCAGTGAGCAAATTTGCTGCTTTTGGCAAATTTAGTCTTCAATGCATGAGATTTCACGAATTTTGACTTTTTTATGGTGACTAAAGATAAAATGAAGATTTGAAAATCATTAAATTTGATATGTAGTATGTGAATACTTGTTTTTCAATAAAATGGGCATCAAAATTAACTTTTAATTTTCATTTTTTATTGCATTAACCTTAGGATCCATCATCCAAACTTTACAGTCTGTTTATACGTTTACATGACAGTTTTAGAAGCTTCTTAATGGACTGACTAGAGTCTAGAAGTTCATATGGCATCTTGACAATCTGCATTTGTCCATATACATGCGACCACAAGTTTCTGCAACCATAGACTTAATAGCTTCTAGTGTTCTGACACTGTAGCAGATGTGCAAGCTTGTCTCGTGGATTGTCTGCAATCCGCAAGATTTGATTGTAGCACCTGCAAACTTAAGTTTGTGCTGTCTGTGTAACCCTCAAAACCTTCTGATGTAGAATTCAAAACACTCTCTGTTGTGTACTCTGCAAACTTGTTTTGCAGAAATTTGTGCAAACTAGATGTGAACTTCACTTCCGACAAGAAGGAAAATACTGACAACAATATTGTAAATATTCAACTGCACTATTTACCTCAAAATTTTGGATTGTGATGACTAATATCGCTTGCCTTTCTTTTGGAGTTTCATTAGAAATAGTATTACAGGTGGGTATGTGCACGTCACTAACCTTAGAAAGGTATTCATTATTAATTAAGAGGAAAACAGTCTCCCCATTCTAGAAACTGATTATAAAACATTATACAGATGCTTTTTATGTTATAATTCTCCAAGATATTTTGAGTCATGACCCACCAAACCCATTGAACTAAGGAATTTCATAATTGAGATTCTCAATTAGAGAAGTGAGTTTTTAAAACCCAACATTTTTCACAATTTTAATTAAAACGCCATTAAATTCGTTTTTCAATTTGGTTATTGTTTTTTATTCTAAGAAAAGTGCTCATGTAGACCTGGTAAACCCCAAAGGACATTTAAAAGACATAAATTGGTTACAAGGACATCGGAGAAAGGCAGATATTTTTAGATATTGATTTTAAATTAGTTAGTTTTTCCTATTTGTTACCATAGGTGGGGGACTATTTTTTCAAATATTTTAGTATAATTTATTTTTGTTATCTATGATCATTATAATCCTCCTATCTAGTGTATTCTTTCCAGAATAAGGACTTTCAAATTCTGGGATAATGTTACCTGTTATAGTTTCCTTGTTTGTAAAGGATATATTTTGGGTACATGGACAATCTGATAACTATATGTTGCAGTGCAGGTGTGCTTGTCAAAGGGCTTGGGAGCTATGGTTGGATCAGTCATTGTGGGTTCACAAGCATTCATTGCAAAGGTTGGTGTTTCAACATTCTAACAAATCAAGGTAACAATAGATAAGGCCATTACTGGTTGTTCCTCATGAAAGTCACCCAAAGAAGGGCCCATATTTGTTGTAGGTGACTGTGTTTTACCACTTTTAGGGCCGTTGTGTGAAAATATGCCTCAAAATGCCCCTTTGAAGGTTGTTTTATGGATAATAAGTGTACAAACCAAGGTTAAACAAACTTGATGTTTATTGATTATTTTAGATTCATTATACTGTTATTTTGATGCAAACTGCTACTCCATTGTTTATCTCATAGAGGCTACCGTCATTGAGTATTTAAAGACAATTTTATTGCAGAAGGAACAGTCAAGTTTTCTTGGATGGCCTTGTCACAGTCTGAAACTTCTTGATTCTTAGTTGAGGCTAAGTTTCATCAAAGAGTCCCCATTTATACAGAAGGAACAGTCTTATCAATCTGCAATTCTCCCACCTGCCTAACTGGTTTGATGTCTGCTACAGACTTACAGCCTGACACTAAAGCTCTAACCCTGGAAATTTTTTGAAAAGGAGGATTGTATTCTACTTAAAAAATGATGTAATTCCTTGCGGCCAGATCTCCCAGCAAATGATACATGGAAGTGCTTTTAACTCTTAATTCTTTTTGTCAAACCATTTTTTCAAATATTCATCTATAGAATTACTATTCCAATCATTCTGAACACCAGTGAGGGAAACTCCACATAAAAGACATATACTTGGACCCTGGCTACCCTTCTTTTGGATGTTTTCTTAAGTCAACTTAATTTTTTAAGTATAACTACAAAACCTTATTTCTAAAGATAGCCCATATACAAATTTTAGTCTTCTTTGGAGCCTTCAACTTTCAGACTTGCTTTGAACACCAAGTCTTGAGAATCTGGGACAAATAAAGATTTGTAACTTAGCCGAGTTGTGTAACGACCTCTTGACTTATACACCTGGGTATGAATCATATCTGGATCCTTTTCGGACATGTCTTGGATCCATAATGGATGTGTATCTGGAAGGGATGCAATATGGTTCTGTATGGGATCCGATCCTGATACATTTGGGATAGATTCCCATGTGGCATCCTGCTTCGGCTGCTTAGTGTTCCCTAGATTTTCTACTCACTATAACAATGGATTCTCTATTCAATCTAGACAACACTATCTCATACTTGCCACCGAATCCTTTGTTGCACGATAAGCTGTCACATACCCAGGTTCATGGGTTCATGGTGTATGTTGGAGGATTTGCAAACATGGGATAACATTCCGCTTGTATTGGGGCACGGAACAAGAAGCTCTTCATTTCAACACAAGGCCTACATGTCCTAGCACCAAAATCATGACAATATTTCATGTAATTTATTAAAATTTAATTACATACAATCCAAGGTGGCAGAGTAGGGCATTGCATAGTGATGGTCCAGGGATGGGAGTGTTGGTTACATCCCTAAGATTATCTCCAGGCCATCAGGAACATCCCCAACTTGTCCCCAAGTCCCGTGGGACATGGTAACTATGGGGACAACCTGCAAGTACCCAAGGTTTGGGGACATGTCCCTGGGTAAATGTCGATGTGAAGCAGCTTTTTTATATTCTTATGGCTGAATCAGGAGTTGTTCACTTCTTCTCTATATGGAATTTATATAACTAAAAACTATGAATATATATTTGTGTTAGGCTGAATCCGTATGGGTTATGTTTAAATGACCAGATGCAAATGTACAATAGTTTCATAATGAATGAACTATAACTTTAGCAGTCCTTTGTAGCCTTGCAAAATATACTTTGCTTAAAAGTAGGATGTGTGATTCGATCAATAGTTCGGTCAGACTTTGCAATATCGTTGGAATTTTTTTGCATGTGCTAATGGTACTGCTTTTGTTGTTCAGAGTTTGTAAGTGTTGTCACCAAACTTGTGCATAGCTCTTATACATGTGATATTTTTCTGTTTCAATAGAATTTTCTTGTTTTATCTGTTGGATGATTTGCTAAATGACAGTTGTTTCCTTGTGTCTTGTAAATGAAAGTTAAATATTTATTTTGCATTTATGTTCATGCAGTACCCGTATATGGACTTGAAACTTCAATGTGAATGATATAGATGATCCACACACTCTTCCCAATGCTGATATTATTGTAGGACCAATTCTTTTTGGTCATAATGCTCAAATTTGGGATTGCTACATCTCTGATAATGTAAGTATCTACCTTTTCTTTCTCTGTTGTTATATTTTTACACTTACTCTGCCGGGCCACATTGAGAGCATAATGGCTGTAATGTATAACTTGACATACCAATTTTTCATGTCAGTATGTTAATATGGGATATTGATGGAGGACTAACTGAAGATAACTGTTTGGGCTATGACTTTTTGATACTATTCTTGGATTTGTGATGAAATTAATAAATTATTTATAGTTTTCTTTAGAAGACCGAAAACTTGTGGGGTGTTTTGAAGACAATTTACAAGTGTGTGAAAGAGAATAGGGATTGAGTTGCAAATTGCCCTTCAGAAATCCTCAGTTGTAACAACTTGTTGGTAGTGAGCTACAAGGCATTACCTGGCAGGTGAATGGAACCAAGAGGAGTCAAATCCATGCAAGCTGGTATTTCTTTATCCTTCATTGGGAGAGGAGTTGGAAGCTGGGATTTCTTCTCAAAGTATCCTAGAGTGAATACCAGGCTGCTAGGTCTTTTCTAAAGTTTTCTTAAGCACAGTAGCAGGAAAAGGAGTAAAGAAGAACTTTTTGCGATGGCAATGTAAAATCCCAAATTAAATTCTTGCTTACCACCAAAATTTTCATTTATTGCTCAAAGCAAATGCCACCAATGATAAGTAGTATACTCCACAAGGACCAATTCATGTGCTGAGACATCTGTGATGCAGGGATAAGTTCTATCAATGATTTTCTATTTCCTTTGTAAGTTTTTGGTTGTCATTGTTCCAAATACTAGAATTCTCAATGCCATTATTTTTTTTATACAAGATAAAGTTTGATGTGAGGAAGGTTCCATACAAAACTAAGTCAGGAAAATACTATAGTAATTTGCTCCACCATTATGAGCAAGTGCACTTCTTTCAAGTCCAAGGACCCTTGGTTCCTCCTCCAGGTATGCTGGTATAAGTCATAGGATATTTACAGTCAATAGATTTTCTTCCCTTTTGGTGTGTTCTTGAGATTCACAATATTTTCACAATATTTAAAAATAAATAAAAATACATAGGCCTCACACCCCTCCAGATGGAGAGCAGGAATTCACAGATGATGATGGAACTTTGTACAGATGGGACCATAATCTCCGGGCGTGGGTTCCACAAGTATGTTATGGAATTTTAAAATGCTGATATATTTACATGAAACAATGTTCTTTGTCTGAGGTTTATACTGGACACTAGTAGTTTGAGTTACCTGCATGCAACAAGTAACAGCACAGGGGTCTTCATTTCTACATGAGCATCTTAAATGAAAGCTGAAAAAAGTATGTATAATGGGAAATAGGGAGATTATACTCCTAGTCTCTAGATGATCTGACTCTACTTGAGGAAATACCAAGAAAACACACAAGATTTGGACTTGGCATCTCTAGCATTCCTAGATAGGTCCAAACTCGAGGAATTCTTCAATTCAGATGATGAATGTGAGTGTGTGTTTTTCCTAACCTTTTCCAAAAGGAAATTGAAATCCTAGTTTTTTGCAGTAGGCAGAAATTCTATGCATAACTTATAAAGAGTAAGACACAAAAATACTCTACATCACAAGTTCTTCTTTCGAGAACAAGCCTTAGTTCTGAATTCTCTATAAAATTATACCTTGTTTGGGTTGAAAATATTGCTTCAGTTTGAAAATAACAAATTCAATTTCATAGCCGTTATATAAGAAGCAAATAGACATATGCATACTTCATTCATATACAAACAAATAATTCATTGAAGCTCTGTTTTGGAGCAAGGACATTCCAAGGGATGAATTGCTTGGCAGTGATTTGGTACTGAGTGGAAATAACTTAATGGCACCTCCAATTCTGAGTGTAATTTTCAATTCACAATAGTACCTCTTTGTATGTGGATATAGCGGTTTACTATTATATAAAAAAATGAATAATTAAAGTGTCATGCCTTAAGCAGACTAGTCTGATGTGCAAATATATTTTACCTTTCAAGCTCTTCTTTGCTAGGCTGCACTTAAGTTGGTTATTTTAGTTTTTGGTTCTTAATATTTGTTTTAAGCTCACAGAAACAGTGCTTATAGATAAGATTGGAGAGATCATATACAAGTTACAACTAAGCTGTGTGATACAGGCAAAGAGGTAAAATTTCTGAAATATGTATAAGTACTGAAACTTGCATTTTCAAAACTGTAGGAAATAGGAAAGCTATGGAAACATAAATAAGTTTTCTGTAACTAAGTGCCAAGCAAGAACCACCTATTAAGAGGTGTACACTTCATATACTTTATAGGAGTGTGTGACCACCTAGCCTGACTTAATGGTCATCATGGCTTCCACTGTTTAAAGCTTCCCTTGCAGGGATGTGTTTGTCAATGAAGGGGAAACATGTCACTTTTTTGAGGATTTGATATTAGAACATGAACTTGTGATTTTTATTGTCATACAGTATATTGGTTACGATTACTGAAACACTTTTTGGCTTTTCTATAGAGAACATTATGCATCAGGATACTTCACAGAGAATACACTGTTATGGGCTGAGGGCAGAGATAATTGGATGCCACTAACCAAATATAACCAAATAGATGTCAATGAATTTGAAGGCTATGGTACTGGAGTAAAATCTGGTTCAGTTACTGTGCCATTTTATGCCACGAAAAAATTTGCATCATGTTTCTTAGAAGTTTCTGTGATGATGGAATGCCCCTTTGAATATGGGAGAGTTTTATTAAATAGATTTCAGGCCGGTCCTAAAGGGGAACTTGTTTCACTATCTAATGTGGAAAAAATTGATCTAGTTGCATCTGTTGAGAAGAGATCAAACACGTAAGCTGGAATTTGTGCTAGTGCATTTTAATGTGCATTTTAAGCAAACCTCCCATCCTCTACCTTCAGAACTTGATTTACTAGGTGTTCTTCAAGTTCGATGGATAAGGCACGCCTCATAAGAAGTTCATGTAACAGGTAAAGCATGCTCTGTGAAAATGTTCAAGGAAGTGTTTTTCATAGGACATATCTGAAACACCAGCCACCTCCATTCTTTCATCAATTGAAAGCTGTGGCTGTAGCATTCGTAAGCACTGACATGTTCTTCATTAAGTTGGTGACATGCTTCTTTGTAAATAGAAGAATGCAATCTGGAGAAAAAATGCACTCTTTAATAAAACTAAGCACTTCAACAGCTCCTTGTAAAGGAATATTACTGGAGTTAGAAACACTGTCATTTGCAGAGCAGGGCTGTTCATGTCCATCAGAGATGAGTACTACTTTCCTGCTAGCCTCTGAAAATAGATCTCCAAAGAGAGCATCATCTTCATGCCTGCTTGCAGATTCTGCATCATTTACTCCCAGCCCATCCTTGCTAGCAGTTGGCCATGACTTTCCCGTGCTTTTAATCCATGGTTTTAGTGGTATTTGTTTCAAAAAAAAAAATTCCACATAGCACTCTATTTTTCTTCATCACAAAGTATAATATGAAGCCCCAAAAGTTTTTAAGGACATGGTTTCTATTGTATATGAATAATTTTTACAGCATCCGTATTTG
>LPNX010900668.1:338772-354513 GCA_001517045.1 Pseudotsuga menziesii
ACTTTCCAGATTAAGTGATTTAAGAATTATTCCAACCTACCTAGGAAGCATTTGATAACTTTGGTTTTTAAAATATATGTATAAGAATTAGCAAAAAAAAAAATTAATTTTAAAAAAAAAAAATTTCACAAGCGTCGCTTAAGCGACGGTTTCTTATGTCGCTTTTCCGACGCCTTTTATAGATAGCCGTCGCTTATCCGACGGTAATATGTGTCGCTTTTCCGACGTTTATTTTAATATATGTCTCTTATCCGACGGTTGTCAATGTCACTTATCTGACGCTTTTAGTTGGTATTCGTCGCTTAAGCGACAGTTATAAAGGCTATTTTCTCAAAAAAAATTTACTACCGTCGAAAATATTCTGTCACTTAAGAGACGCTTTACATTTAAGCGACGGTTACATAGGTTTCGCTTAACCTACGGTTATTTAGGTGTCAACTAACCGACGACAAGTTTCCGACGCTTAAAAAAAATCAAAGTGTCATACATGCGACAGGAAAGTGTCGAAAATCCAACATGACGGTCGTCGGATTTTTGGTCGAAATGTAGTAGTGTATGAAACACAATCCATCTACCAGAATACATGGGTCACCAGCCTCTGTAACCGCCAGTTCTCTAGGAATTGTTTTCAGCTACATGATTCATCAATGTTACTCTCCCTTAAATTTAACTTGGTCCTTTATACTCTGGGAGTCACAACTTGGTCTCGCACTTTTGAGATTTTCCATCTCACATCCCCACCTTGAATCGAAGTCTCTCACCTCTTCGATTCATTATCAAGTTTAGGTTACTGGTTCACCTGTCACCCCCATATTTCTCACAGTGGTTAACTCCACAACCTGATTCAATATCCTCTCTTCCCATGAGAGAGTATCATGCGCTTTTGTGCTACAACACGTATGCCTGTTTATGCCTTGCTAACAGGTCTTACTACAACCTCGGGAAATAGCTTGCCCATGGCTAAGATTTACAACTTGGACCATAACTTGGGGTGTCAGGTACAACCGATCATGTACCCCCTACAAAATTTCAATCAGGTACATAAAACACCTCACACCAATTATCATAACTTCAAAGCCCTTTTACATCATTTCATTAATGACCAAGAGACACAAAACCATTTCACACAAAAATAACTACCATCACACTTTCAAACAAGAAATATCAATAACAACTCAATCACACTATCTTACTCGAATTGAAGGTTGTGTGACTCCGACAGAATGGGCACGTACACCTCAGTTCATTTCGCTATAACACCTCCAAGCAATGACTCCAAGAACAATGAACTCCAACTTGGCAACAACAACATGACTATAGGCAATAATCCAATTTACCATTGGCAGCGATATCTTTGCTTCACAACATAATGTGCACTTCACAGCACATAAATATTTACACCAAATAAATAGTGTCCTCCAGACTCTGGGACAGTGCACCACTAAGACTTTCTTCCTTTTCGGCTGGCCGCTCCATCTCATGCCGCCTTATGCTTGGCATAAGTTTTGATTTTCTGAGGTACATTTACTGCACTATGCCTGAGAATCCATGACGCTGCCACATCTCTCAATAGTTATGTTGGAGTACATTTACTGCACTACTTCATGTTTAGTACCTCACTCTGTTTCGAAATTGCACTGCTTCCAGAAAAAGATTTTGATTTAATCGATTAAATTTCTGCCTTTCGAATTCCAATTTTCGATCGAGATTTTTGTTGAGGCTTTCTAGTTGGGGTATGGCACCATGTATTCACAGCAGCTACAATTTGACCAACAACGAGATTTCATTGTTTTCTAGCAGCAGCTTCAATGTTCTCTTCTCCTCCAACAAATGGATGAGCTCTTTCACAATGGTAGTAGTGTTCACGGGATCCACACTCACAGGAATCCACATTGGCAGCGCTAGCTCCTCTTCTCACAACACACAGTAGCTCGCTTAGAAGGCCACTAAGGGCTCTCACAATCAGCAGGCCAATAAGGCTCTCAACAGGCCACCAACAGGGCTCTCACACAGCAGGATGCCAATCAGGCTATCTCACAACAACAGGTTCAGATCAGCTATGATTGGGAAACAATCCAAGAAAGCAGCGATCTGATAAATTCTCACTGTCTCTCAGTAGCGGATAGATACAACGATCCCTTCTTCACACCGCAACAGGGCCTCAAAGGGGCTTCACTCTGCATCAGGAGGAGATGCAACTCAACTCCAAGCCACCAAGTGCTTTCCGTTGGTGACTATGCACATGCAGCAATAGTTTCTTCACTCACGGTAGAGATAAGGCTTCAAATACATATGGCTTCAATTAAATATGGATTTCCACTCTAAAAACTATTTGCGCCCAGCACTCACGGCTCTGCAAAAAAAATTGGCTCTTTCAACGCTTCTCCTTCAATGAAATCACTGGTAGGCTAGATATCGCTACTTCTGTGGCAGTTTGAATGATGGTAGCAATAACTCTCTGATTCACATGGGAGCATCTCCTTCAATGCTATGTCTTCAATACTCACAATGGAGAGAATGGTGCTCTCTTGCACTGTTGAGTTGACAGGAAGATGGTAGCAGCTTCACTTCAGAAAATCAGCATGATCACATCCTCCAGCGATCACATCCTCCATGAAATCACGGTAATTTTTAATGTGCAGTTGCACGACTCCTAGGATCCTCTTCTCTACGGGTATCAAACAAGCGTATACTCCCAAAACTCTGCTCCAACACCCGATGCCCCTCGGTGTTATACAAATCGTTGTCAAGAGCATACCAATCCCGATTGTAGCGACCATAACAAGCTCTCAAATGGATGATGACCCACCATAGCCTCTGCAATATCCTCAGCGATTTCGGGTTCAGCGCATAGCAAATTCAGTGCACAACGACTCTCCTCCCACAACACGAGAGGACCTCCATAGCAAATGAATCAACGTCTAGCCAAAAAATTTAGATCCGGCTTCACAGTTTCCCTCTAATCTGGGACAACAATGGCCTCTATCTAGCCAAAAATTTCAGATCCACCAAAATCTCACCATGGACAGGCCTTTTCTAGATCTTAGCGGGATCATCCAGCCTTACGCGTCCCCTGGCTGTTTGCGCGTCAGGTTCAATGCAGCGACTCTCCTTTCAGGTTATCACACACAGGAATAAAACACATTGATCCTAGCTCATCATGCATAGGCACATCCCTCAAACTGGAATTGCAGCGGCCCTATCTCCTTCACGGGTTGTGCAAAAAAAATTGGAACCCCTCAGGATCGGGATCCTGGGCACTCCCGTGAGGGAGTTGGCCCAGGACCTCAGCTCTGATACCAAAATTAACAAACACTATCAATTGAATTAATGAAAAATGAATACATGATTAAAATACATGTGTGGCTCATTATATAGAGCTCACTGGTTGTTATAAGATCTAACTTATTCCAATGATAGGAAAGTAGGTTGAGAAAATGTCTCAACCACACACACCAATCTAGGATCACACAACTCACGTAGATTGATTCTAGATAAGTAGGAATTATCTATTCCAACAGTATCCATATTACTTCATCATAAAATTAACAAAAATTCCTACTGTTTCACTCAGTGTGTATTAACCTCATTCAGATTCATAAAGCTCACAAAATAAAAGGAAACTGTAAAATTTTGTAGCCCGGATACTGTGGAAACAACCACGTTCCTCCCAACCGTAGACTAAGGGTTCAACTTCCCGCTTCCCAAGTCACCCCCGAGCCAAACTGGACACGCCAACATAAGGGACAGGTAACCTCATTTTTTCACCTTTCAGGTTAAAATCACACAGTTGACTAACACACCAGGTGCTCACGCAGCAAAAAATTAAGTGTCTCAGCATACTAAGCAGCATCCTGCCTCCCCCCTATGCCTTCTTTTTATCTCCATCTTTTTGCCTAGGTCTTTTTTCTTTTTTTTTTTCTTTCCCTCCATCCAGCTCATTCCTCATGGAATTAATGGAGTTAATGGAAAACCATGATTTCCAGGGAATAGTCAGTGTCATCAAGACACTCCTGTCACCTATGAAAGTTTCCCTGAGGTTAGCCCTGACATTTTCCGTTCTGTTGCATGCCTGTTTCCTCATTTAACATGGCTATTTCCACTTTCCTGTTTAATAATTTTATTTTTCAATAATTATTATAATCGTTACATAATCCTCCTAAATCAGGATTTTTAACAACAAATTGTTAAACAATAACAGATCATAAGTATATCTTAAAAATAAAAGTTAATACTTTGGGGGACATTACAGTCCATAAAACAAATCTAATGTGCGGACAAAGTAACCATAAATTTCCTTGATTATCCTTTCAAAATAATTGATTCATTTCTCAAAACAATGTCATGAGTGGACAATATTGATATACAAGGAAATTAAAAACATCAAAACACAAGAAAACAAGAGAGACTCCAATGTACGTGGTTCACCCAAGTCCCTGGGATACATCCACCAGACTGTCACATCTTGTCACATTATTTTATTAAAGGATTGCAAACTGCAACAACTAGATTGTTGCCATACATAAAGGTCTCCCTCTTCACAGAGTAATTTATCAGATGTTGGAAAACTATCCTAACACTCTACTCTCATGAACATCTCTCATTTTGTTCTCTTTTGAAAACCATCTAGGATTCATCATTACCCTACAATGCATTACCCAAATCTTCGAACATTGGGTCCATATAAATACATGCAGAAAAAGAAAATGCTCAAACTAATAAAATAAGACCAGCTCACATGGATTCATGTCGACTCAAATAGGCAGTTTTTATCAACTTATAATGCTAACTATAATTATTTTGAGCTTCCAGCTTCCAAATAGAAACTTTTATCACAATCGAAATACGAACTCTGTCGTATTGACCCCGGGCAATTTTTTTAAGGATGTAGATCTACACAACCATCGGAAGTCTCTAATGACCTACCGATAGGAATACCAAAGATAATGGTCCATTCAAATCAATGCCGATCCTTGTAAATATGCCCAGACACAGAGAAATGCATACATTTAGAAACCAGACCAATCGAAGCACATACTCAACTAGACGCTAGACCATATTCCTCGTAGAAGTATCACATCGGTAATGCCAATATATAAAAATCTGACAAAAGGTGTAAAGGAATTTCGATGTAGGCA
Organism: Pseudotsuga menziesii; assembly: GCA_001517045.1. NCBI lineage: Eukaryota > Viridiplantae > Streptophyta > Pinopsida > Pinales > Pinaceae > Pseudotsuga > Pseudotsuga menziesii. The sequence continues at coordinate 343,911 of LPNX010900668.1, forward strand.
TTACTGTATGAATTTTATAATTATAAACTGTTTGGCAATGTTTTCATGTCTAAAAGGATACGACATAGACATCATGGTATTTTATTTATGTATAGCTATAAAACCGTTTTGGTAGCCATTTGTATCTAAACAGTCCAATCTAGACTTTACTATATTTGATCCACTCCAAACAATAGTTTATAGATTCACAGTACTATAAAACCAATTCTTGCAGCAATTTTTTATCTAGACATAACTGAATTCGATCCACCCGAACAGTAGTTTATAGACTCACAGTACTATAAAACCGATTCTTGTAGTGATTTTGTATGTAGACATAACTGAATTCGATCCACACCGAACAGTAGTTTATAGATTCACTATAAAACTGATTTTTTTTTGCAGCGATTTAATTTTCCTAAAGACCACCTGGGTTCCTACCAGGGTGAGTAGGATGGCTGCCTTTGTAATTAGTGGATTCAAATCTATAGAATAACACGCCTGGGTTTTATTTTGATTTACCTAAATAACAAAAACATATGCCGATCAAACCATTCCAAAACATATACTAGAAGTTAACTTGACCTAGATCCGAGTTCGTAACCCACCCACGGCACTCCTTCAACGCAGGAAAAAAATGGGTCTTCCACATGCATACAAGGAATACTAAAAGGAATCTTTCCATGAAGAATGCTTACCTTACTTAATATGAACCCTGGGGCAGTCTGATCATTCAATGCGGAAAGGAAAGGGGCTCCTTCCGTCTGAGCGTTATTGGATCTCACTCTATTCAGACCACGTCGCAGTCAATCCATTCAATGAAGCAAGGGAAGGTGCCGTTACCTACTGCCTGTCATACAAACCGTTCCCTTCTAGTGCCCGATCGGGGCTCCTTCAAACTCTGCTACTTCCTTTGTTTAAAAAAAAAACAATCGGTCGCTACAGATCTTTATAGATCTAAAAGGGTCGCTTGTAGTGGTAGGCGTTTTCACATGGATCCTCTAGATCCCTCCTTCACATAAGAGTTCGAATAGTGTAAATAACAACTTGCAGATCCCTCAGGGGAAAACTTGCAGATCCCTCAGAGGCGAGAGCTCTCATGCAAGGGTCTCCAAGAGCCCCCATTCCCAAAAGAAATTTGTAATGTCCCTCCTTTATGCCCCTAAGAGTTTTGTGATTGTAAATATTATTGTATGAGGGCTTCTGGGTGAGGAGCTCAAGTGCCAAGGCCCCACCCGAAGAAAAAACCTGAAAGTTAGGTAAAAGTTTTTTTAATGCAAAAGCCGACAAACACAGGTGCGAAAAGAACTAGGGCTAAGGGATCGGAAATCAAGGGTTTAACAAAAGACATTATGATATAAATCATATCATAAGCACAAAGAAAAATTAAAAGACAAGTATTATTAAATTGGAGATCTATCAAAGATAGATATAAGTCATGTGATATAAAAAAAGGGAAAATGACCAAACTAAGCCTTCATAGAAGATAAGGAATTTTAATTGAAAACTATAAATAAAAGACATATGATGAAATGATAATTTGAGAAAACGTGGAGTATCATGAAATAAATTATATCATGAGAACGAAGGAAAAGTATAGTATTAAGTCCTCCATATGTTTCGGGCTTTAACCCTGGCATAATTAGAGGGGAGGTTCAGCTTGAATGAGGGAAATAAAATCTTCCCTGAACCTTGACAGTCATGGCCGTTTAGTGGCTGAAACCGTCGCTTGAATCTGTGCCTTGATCTTGGCATGAAATAAGGAGAGGCTAAGAAAAATGAAGTAACGACCAACAACCTTGACAGTTTTGACCTATTAGTGGCGGAACGGTCGTTTTGACCCCGGGCCTTATTTAAATAATTTACTGGGTGGGAGAAAGGGACACTGCTCTTTCTACTTGTGCTAAGTCTGGCGGGCGTTTTCTGCCTGCGCAGAAGGAATGCAGGACTGTTTTCTTTCCTACTACATTGGCTCTCATCCCCCTGCCCACACTGAAAGGTAAATGAATGCAGAATCGTGCTTGTCTTCTTTTCATTTTTTTTTGAAGTAAATGTGTGTGAATTTTATCGTCTAACAATCCCCACGTGTAAACCTTTCACTGAGGCAAGGAGCCTAAGGATAGCAATAGCCTTATTTTTCCTTATCGTGGTTGCTTTGGCTTAACCTTCATCATGGATCCTTAATTCATAGGCTGGTATGAGTTTTTGCCTCTCTTTTAAGCTACATCGACTTGTTTTTAACTAGATGCCACGCCTGCGTAGTATTGTTCACACCCAGTGGAGCGAATACAGGGTGATTGATATAAATTTTGCCAAGATCGCCGAGTGTACCCTATTTAAAGCCTGTGAAGATAATTTGGAATTTTCATATATGGTTGTTTTTAACTTGTATGCCAGCTCTAACGTTAGTCAACCGTGAGGTGTCCCTTAGATGAATATTTCCATACTTCACAGCTCTTAAAATTCCTAGTGCCTCCTTCAAACGACCTTCAATGCTTAGTACCCTGATAGGATCGAGTTTAGAGTTGGCACTAACTTGGGTTTTGGCAGATGCTGTAACCACTCTCTGCTTATTACAAAGCATAGCTGTGCGCCCTTTTGTTTTACTGCACCCTGGGTAAATCGGTGAAGAACCACCGTATGTTATAGATGACAAACATTTTGGGATTCTATGACCTAGAGCGTAGCTCTTGGCATTGCTTGAAAAAACTGTAGCTTGCTTTAGCAAATCAATGATCAGCCTCCTGTGTAGCGCTGGCATTTTTTTATCTGAGAAACCATGAAGACGTGCGATCCTTCTAGCTTCCTGGATGCCCCCTTTTAATGGTATTGCTTTAGTCTGATATCGATCGCATGGTATGTTTTCTCCCACTTGTGACTTACTTATTATGCGAAGAAGCATAGTCTGTTGGTACAGACCCCATGCCAAGAAGGAAATTGGGGAACATCTTAGACACACTACCGGAGATATTGTATTACTTTTGGTTGCACTTGTCCCTTTACCTTCACGCTAGATTCAGTGGGAACACTGGTTTTTTTTTAATAATATTATTCAAGAGAAGGGGCCTGGCAAAAAGGCTATGTTGGTATTGTCCTCTATAAGAGACTTCTGCTGAAAGGTTTGCAGTTTGGTAACTGTGGATTTGTAACCTTGATTGATTACTTAATAAAAATATCTGGACGGTTTGGTCTGGACTATCTTTGGTGGACGTAACCCCAAGGTTGGGGTGAACCACATGAACATGGTGGTCTCATTTGTATTAAGATGTTGTGATGGTTTATTTTTCTTTTGTTTACATGACGATGTTATGAATGCAGTGTAAATGCTTTAATTGGTGTAAAGATTACTAAGTTTTTTATTTTTATTTTGCAGACTTATTAAATGGATTGTAGTTTTAAGGTATCGGGGATATTTTACATATGGTATCAGAGCCAGCTACAGCACTGGACCCTTAACAATGGGCTAACATGATAGTTTTGCAGGGTTACATTTGGAAGAAAAATTGCATCATATTAGTACCTTTTCCTATGAGCAGTGTAGTATTTTTGGCTTATTATGAACAAATACAGTTTAGATGTTGTTTTGTGTATATTTTAGTTTGAAGATTCTGCTATTGCTTGATTTGAATGTGAGCTGTATCTATAATGAGATTCATTGTATCCATCAATTCCTTGTTTGATCATATATTGTTAGATATGTTGAAAACTTTCCATTGATATCTATTTGTTTCTTAAAATCTTGTGTAAGCACAAAAATAATTTGAATACATACGTGGAGACGAGATCCTCAGATTTAATGAATAATACTATCATTTGGATGAATAGAGGGATTGAGTGTGGGAACAGGCAGGATCAGTTCATCAATTTTGTGAATTCGATAGCCATGACTAGCTTGGTATTGGGAAACCTCTCCCATATTTCCAAGGGAAGTAGGGACGATCTAGTCGTTATATCATACTTGTTCTTCTGGACAAATTCATTGTTTGGGAGGTTCTGGAAGTGAAATGGTATTCACTGCAGAGGTTGTTTCGAAAATGGTTTTGTGCATTTGGAGTAGAAGGAAAGTTATATGAGGTGCCAATTCTGTCAATTCATCTTTCATTTCATTAGGAATTATGGCGATAGATTCGACATTCTCCGCTCTTCATTGCAACTGGGGGTTGGCGATCATGAGGTAGGTGTTTTGTTCTCTCAAGTGCATAAAGAGCCTGTTGTAGGGGTAATATCTGAATGTAAATCTATTATCCTGTTCTGTGAAACTCTTTGTTTTGACATTGTGCGTTATCACCTAGAAGAGGGTTGACATGATTTGGAAGGTGTTTCATACTCTCATCTCAGGGATTTTAGGGTTGAAACAAAAGGTGTATATTACTTGATTTTGGGGAATTATATTTCTGATATCATTTGTCAATATGAGGTTCTGATATGGGCTTGTGATTTTAACCTTAGTAGCTTTGGTTTGTCTCCGATTGGTTTCTATCATTTTGAGACTGTTTATCATTTTGGAAGCATTAGCTTCCAATCTCTTTCACTCAAAGGTCATCAGCAGTTAATATTTGTGTTGTGGGGGGGGGGGGGGTTTGTGTGTTAGCTTCCCTTTCAATAACAATGGATCACGGAAAGGTAGTGAGGATGATATTTAAAAATTGGCTAGGAATACTCAGAATGTCTTGAAGGACAACAAAGACAGTGATATCTAGCAGTTAGTTAAGAGGTAGAAAGTTTGGGAAGCAAAATATGAAAGGGATTAGTTCATTGCTAATTTCAAGCATGATTGCCTCTGGCAAAGTATGAATGCCATTTGTGCATCTTTGTTTTGTAAGCCTTCCTTCTGAAGCATAATTAGCTTTCGATGTCTTGTATTGCATTTGTTTACCCGTCCTGCAGGATAATCAAAATGTTAGTATATGTAGTGTGTACTATAATTATTCTCTATGTCCAGTGATTGCTAATCTTTGACAGCTATAATAAGCAAAGGTGTCTTACATCTTGTGGGTAAATAATATGTTTTCATTAAAAAAAAATAAGCTTATGATTTTAAATCAAACAAATGTATAGACATATATATATTTCAGGATAGATCTGTTGTATCCTTGAGATGTTTTTGATGAATTTAAGTAAAACTGTTCAACCACATTACAAATGGACCAGGGAGGAGCTTGTTACATAGTAGCATGTTGTTAGCTTAATGTTATACATCATTAATTGTAATCCAATATTTAGTATCTGATAATTTCTATTTTTAATATAAGCAACCTCTTGAGAACGAAGAACTATAGAAGCAATCCAATCAGCTAGTATTTGGAAATATTTTCATTAATGTGCCCTTGATAGGTTATGTTCCTTGTGTTACTTGTTATTCTGCATCCAACTTGGCCAACATGCAGGATAATCATGTGATGGTGTTATTCGTTCATTTCTGCATCTACAGCTAAAAGAAAAAAGTAGGCGCAGGTGTCTTGTGCCTTTTGGAGAGATGGTATGCACCTGAAAGATACCTTGTCAGCATTGCGACATGAAAAGGTGTATAATGTCATATATTTAAAGTTTATTGAAGTTTTTGGCATATCCGATGGAAGAAACTTCTGCACCTTGTGAAAATATGTTATGCTCTTGAAGATGCCTCATCAACATTACAATAGAAACAGTGCATGATTTCATATCATAGTTCTTATAGATATGAGGTATGCTAAATCCTTTGTCTGTCGGTTGATTTTTGTAAATCCCTTATCTGTGGTTTTGATCTTAATTTCGATCTGTAGAAAAGGTATGCATCTTTTATTTTAATCATGTGTTGCGGATCTGAAGTCTAACTAGTATCAATTTTGTTCCCAGCTGATGTTTTACCTTCATGCATAATCCAACTTTGCAACTAGTTTAAGTTCAAGCCCATGTTATGTTTTGTATAATTTAAGTGATGCTGGTAGTGGATCTAAATATTGATTGTTGGAGGCTAAATATGTAAAAATCCGAAAACTGATAATATTGGTTGTGTAGCCTAGTCTGCATATAAAATTTCAGGAGGAAATCAGATCTGTAAGTTATAGTGCGTTGGGGATCTGTAATGTGTGGCTGCGCATTTTTAACTCCATGTTTTCAATTGTAGCAATGCCTATGATTTTTATGTTACAAATGGATATGAATGTATGCATAAATAGTTCTCTATACGATTTCGTGTTATGAATAAACCACGGTTGTGCTTTTACCATGAATAAATGCTTAAGTATGAGTTCGCCTTCAACCCATTATTTCATATTTACACCCTGGGATTTTGTATTTCTTTCTCTTAATCCGCAAATCTGGAAGAAATCCTAGGGGTGCATTTTATTTCTTTTTAGGAGCTAACCCTTGTCTGGGCTGACCAATGCACAAACTACATATAAAGCATGTACCAAGTATAGTCCTGCATATGCATTGCCTGTGATGAAGTCGTAAGCACCTTCTGAAAGGGTAGGGTCTGAATACAAAGATCCGGTGTTGCAATGTACCAGGTAGAGACTTCATATAAGCATTTTTTCTACAAAGTTTAAGTGCATGGATGGAAAAATATCAGTTAAATATTCCATCATACATTTTGGTCGGTAAAATGATGCTACTAAATATTTTGGGAATCATTGTTTAAATACTCGATAAGTTAGTAGGAACTTGTACCTTATATTGAAGTTTGATGAAAGGCTCGATGGTGTCGATATTATGGTATTAGTATGCAAGTGGATGGTAGTAACTAATGTTAGAAGGAAGGGGTTATATGTTGATTTAAAGTTGTAGCAGTGTTAGTATACAAATATCTATTCATTCAAGAATCAATACTATATGTTTAAAAATTGCAAGGAGTATTATTTAAATAATATAGCATCTTTTGTGCAAATTGATTTTGTTGATTGGAGTGGTTTAGGGTTTCAGTATCCCTCCCTAAATTGCTCGTAATTGAAGGTGGTTTGAACATCTGAGTGTGCTAACCATTATGATGGCACGGTAGGAAATGTCCAATAGCATTTCCAGACACCAAATTCAAGGGGACAGCTCTGCTGATTGAGTCTTCTTACAACTGGTGATGTCCATGATTATCTCAGGTTTTGTTTTGATTATTTATCAGCAGGATGCCCATCTCGGTGGTTGAAATTACTTTAATTATGGATATTGTAGAAGGGACAGTTTAACTAAGATAGTTGTTTAATTGGTCCTTTCAATTTGGGGTTTCCTGACCTTATTGAGGTGAGGCTTATTGCAGGCATTTACCTTGTTTAGAATTGTTAACTGGTTTGGATGTTGGTCTTATGGCATTGACAAGCACTTTAAAGTTTAAATCTGATTTTATGTGTTTTCTTGCAAATGGTGTTGGTATAAGAAATTGAAAATATTTTTGTGGCTTCTTGATCTTAGCGGATGAAAGAAAAATGAAGTAAGGCATGACTTATGCAAAAAAATAAAAAGTGTTCTTTGAATTAATAAAATGATAAACTAACACCCATAGAGTGCTTGCAGGCATGCGAGATTATGGCCATGAGAAAAGGCTAAAGCTCCAGGACTATGATGAGTTAAATCTCATGTGTATGAAGTTGTAACCACGAGGGAGTGGTGATGGAGGTAGTGGTTGAAAGCTACCTTGTTTTTCCCTTGGGCCAATGAGGGACCATTATGCATTCTGGGGACGCCCAGATGTAAGACATTTGGTTAAGACTCATTCCGCACACATTGGAGGACTGTCACATGAGTGGGGGACTCTGTGAAGAGAATAACCTCTAGGCGCTGTGGAGGTGTGCGAGAACTGAGTGCCTCAGCTTGGTGAAGCACCCTGAAGAGCACAAAAAGGATATACGCCTACAGAGGGGTATAGGGTATCGTCCTTGTGTTGGGTGGCTTGAGTTGGTACTGGAAGTATTGTTAGCACTTGGAGTGCTGGGATGGAGGAACATCATGAGAAAAGCATAATGACGAAGCACCCTGAATAGCACAAGGAGATACACGAAGGGTTGGTATCGTCCTTATGTTGGGTGGCTTGAATTGGTACTTGAAGTACTATTAGCACTTTGTGTGCTAGGATGGAGGACCTCCAAAGAAGAGAACAATGCTAGGAAATGGTATGTGCAGTACAGGTAAACTGGTATCTATACGTTATTGGAAATAGAACTGATATGTTATGAAAATTGTATAATGTTGGATTTCTGAGTTTTACATTTCAATGCTAGTATGCATGCATATGTCTGATTTTAAATACAGGATCATGACAGGAAATACAAGCAACCACGGTGACCCAAAAGGAAAGGAAAAGTTATTGAAGAACAAGAACACCAAGGACGATGTTAATTTTAGGGGGAGAGGATGTAATGTCCCTCCTTTATGCCCCTAAGAGTTTTGCGATTTTAAATATTATTGTATGAGGTCTTCTGGGTGAGGAGCTCAAGTGCCAAGGCCCCACCCAAAGAAAAAACCTGAAAGTTAGGTAAAAGTTTTTTTAATGCAAAAGCCGACAAACACAGGTGTGAAAAGAACTAGGGCTAAGGGATCGGAAAACAAGGGCTTGACAAAAGACATTATGATATAAATCATATCATAAGCACAAAGAAAAATTAAAAGACAACTATTATTAAATTGGAGATCTATCAAAGATAGATATAAGTCATGTGATATAAAAAAAGGGAAAATGACCAAACTAAGCCTTCATAGAAGATAAGGTATTTTAATTGAAAATTATAAATAAAAGACATACGATGAAATGATAATTTGAGAGAACGTGGAGTATCACGATATAAATTATATCATGAGAACGAAGGAAAAGTATAGTATTAAGTCCTCCATATGTTTCGGGCTTTAACCCTGGCATAATTAGAGGGGAGGTTCAGCTTGAACGAGGGAAATAAAATCTTCCCTGAACCTTGACAGTCGTGGCCGTTTAGTGGCTGAAACCGTCGCTTGAATCTGTGCCTTGATCTTGGCATGAAATAAGGAGAGGCTCAGAAAAAGGAAGTAATGGCCAATGACCTTGATAGTTTTGACCTATTAGTGGAGGAACGGTCGTTTCAACCCCAGGCCTTATGTAAATAATTTACTGGGTGGGATAAAGGGACACTTCTCTTTCTACTCGTGCTAAGTCTGGTGGGCGTTTTCTGCCTGCAAAGAAGGAATGTAGGATTGTTTTCTTTCCTACTATGTTAGCTCTCATCCCCCTGCCCACACTGAAAGGTAAATGAATGCAGAATCGTGCTTGTCTTCTTTTCATTTTTTTTGGAAGTAAATGTGTGTGAATTTTATCGTCTAACCATCCCTGCGTGTAAACCTTTCACTGAGGCAAGGAACCTAAGGATAGCGATAGCCTTATTTTTCCTTATCGTTGTTGCTTTGGCTTAACCTTCATCACGGATCCTTAATTCATAGGCCGGTATGAGTTTTTGCCTCTGTTTTAAGCTACATCGAGTTGTTTTTAACTAGATGCCATGCCTGCGTAGTATCGTTCACACCCAGTGGAGTGAATACAGGGTGACTGATATAAATTTGGCCAAGATCGCCGAGTGTACCCTCTTTAAAGCCTGTGAAGATAATTTGGAAATTTCATATATGGTTGTTTTTAACTTGTATGCCAGCTCTAACGTTAGTCAACCGTGAGGTGTCCCTTAGATGAATGTTTCCATACTTCACAGCTCTTAAAATTCCTAGCGCCTCCTTCAAACGACCTTCAATGCTCAGTACCCTGATAGGATCAAGTTTAGAGTTGGCAGTGACTTGGGTTTTGGCACATGCTGTAACCACTCTCTGCTTATTACAAAGCATAGTTGTGCGCCCTTTTGTTTTACTGCACCCTGGGTAAATCGGTGAAGAACCACCGTATGTTATAGATGACAAACATTTTGGGATTCTATGACCTAGAGCGTAGCTGTCGGCATTGCTTGAAAAACCTGTAGCTTGCTTTAGCAAATCAATGATCAGCCTCCTGTGTAGCGCTGGCATTTTTTATCTGAGAAACCACGAAGATGTGCGATCCTTCTAGCTTCCTGGATGCCCCCTTTTAATGGTATTGCTTTAGTCTGATATCGATCGCATGGTATGTTTTCTCCCACTTGTGACTTACTTATTATGCGAAGAAGCATAGTCTGTTGGTATAGACCTCATGCCAAGAAGGAAATTGGGGAACATCTTAGACACACTCCCAGAGATATTGTATTACTTTTGGTTGCACTTGTCCCCTTACCTTCACGCTAGATTCAGTGGGAACACTGGTTTTTGTTTTAATAATATTATTCAAGAGAAGGGGCCTGGCAGAAAGGCTATGTTGGTATTGTCCTCTATAAGAGACTTTTGCTGAAAGGTTTGCAGTTTGGTAACTGTGGATTTGTAACCTTGATTGATTACTTAATAAAAATATCCAGACGGTTTGGTCTGGACTATCTTTGGTGGACGTAACCCCAAGGTTGGGGTGAACCACGTGAACATGGTGGTCTCATTTGTATTAAGATGTTGTGATGGTTTATTTTTCTTTTGTTTACATGATGATGTTATGAATGCAGTGTAAATGCTTTAATTGGTGAAAATATTACTATTTTTATTTTTATTTTGCAGACTTATTAAATGGATTGTAGTTTTAAGGTATCAAGGGTATTTTACAAAATTATTCCCCCCCCCCCCCCCT
>LPNX010900668.1:379097-390387 GCA_001517045.1 Pseudotsuga menziesii
ATGAGGCTACTCCCTCTACAAGTTAATCAAGGGAACTTGATACCTTCCAACATTATTATAACGATGAGGAACGTTATAGTATATACGTATTGGAGACTACATCATATGAGAGAACATATATATATAATAATGGAACCATATATATATATCTATATCTATATATATATATATATATATATATATATATGTATGTATGTATGTATGTATGTATGTATGTATGTATGTATTAGTGGAGAATAGTACATATGCACTGGACCCATATATGTTTGTGGCATATAGTGAATGAATAAATTATAGTGTTAAGTATAATGGTTAAGACGAACCTCACACGCGTACATGTCTTGTATGAGGAATCATACATATGCATATTTGTGTTTATGGAAAACAATAGTATATATATGTCAAAGACATATATTTATGAGGAATCATATATATGCATATTTGTGTTTACAGAAAACAATAGTGTATTTATGTGAAGAACATATATTTGTGATATATGTTTTTGTGTATTGAAAAAAGAAAAGAAAAATGATTCCTTGGTGAAAAAACAAAATAATATATTAAGTAATTATAAAAGTACACAAACTACTATTTCAGTCTTTATAAAAGACCTCGAAGGAAACAATAGGTTAGGGTACTTATAAAATGCATGGACTATTATTTCAGTCTTTATAAGAGACATGGAAAGAAATAATATATTAAGTATTTATATGGGCTATTATTCCAGACATGGAAGGAAATAATTGTAAAATACAAGGACTATTCTTAAGATAGATTTTAGTCCTTAACATGAATTGTTATGGAAAATAAATGATGGATCATTATTATAAGGGAATTAAAATAATGGTGTTTTTGACACAGAGGCTCTTGTGCATTAATGAATAATTAAATAAATAAATAAAAACTGCTACTCCCCTCGAGGGAATCATGGGAATTCTCCCCGTAACAAGATGGGTTAATTTAATAGACGAAGAGAAATTAATGTACCAACGGCTATCAAGCCGTGGAGAGGTAAATCCCTGCCTGAACAGGTGGAATTTCTGCATGTTGCAGTGGAATTTCTGCACGTTGCAGAGATAAAGAAAGGGATGTCTGCGTTCCATAGGGAGAGAATCTCTGTGCCCACTAGGCGCATCAATTGCTAAGCTGCATTAAAAAAAAAATGGTGCTCTGAAATGTATTTAAGGGAGGAAAAATGGACCTGAGAGGGGGGAACGACCGGGCGGGGGGTCGAGGATCTTATCAGGGCATACACGCAATTATCATGGCATACAGGCAATGTTGGAGAGACCCCCCCAAAAACAATCTCCTCCCTGCAATCTGCGTAAGGCTCAAGGGAAAAAACTCCAGATAACTGCGATTTGCATCTGGAAGAATGAAAGATATCAACATCTTTATAGAGGGTCTCTTCTTGGGGAAAGTAAGAAGAAGGGATCAAATGCTAAGTGAGAGCGAGTCGGGTTGCTTTCGAACATATGGAACACGTGATCCCATCTCAAGTTAGGTTTTCATCTTCAATTGCTAAATAAACCGAATAAGCAATTATGTATCATGCCTGTGTTTTAAAATTTGTTTAAACGAATCCGAGGTATGAACCTCGATCTCTATTCCGTGTTTGGATGTGTGATAGCGTCTTGGGGAGTTTGGAATCGATCTGAGCAGGATTTTATTCCTAGTGGGGAGTGCATATTAGCGATGTGGATGTAAGCTCTACCATCCATCCAAACTATGATTTCATGGTTGGGGATTCATGTGTTTTTTTCCTTACACTGTGATGGGTGGCACACGTTTTGCCTTTAATTGTGATGGATTCCCTTGCTAGAGTCTGTTGTGCATGAATGAATATCTAGTATTATATTCTGATTCTGCCACTGTCTACGATGGAAATTCATGTAGACTGATTTGATTTATGAACCTTGACCCCCATCCCTACATTGGGTACGTGAATGGGTTTATATCTTCCGTGGTTGTCGTTCTAGATCTGAGCCTGTGTCCTTTTTCTCCTTTTTATTGGTTGCAATCTGAACTCCTCCTCTTATTTTAAGCGGTCATGCATTCTTGATGTAGATTGTTCATATCTGAATTAAATAATTCTCCTCGTCTTGTCTCAAGCTGCGAATGCATACCTTTGTCAAAATTGATGTTGGAAGAGAAGCATTGTAAGTGGATTTTCAAAACATTCAAGATCTAGGGTTAACGTGAATTTCAAGTTTGTTAAGTATTCATGCTTAACAGCTTCAAGATCTATGAATCATGCTTTGGCTAGTTTATATTGGGTATGGGAGTTACCAGCGATTTCCTTGATGGCATTTTGGTTTTTGCACTTTGGTTAGCGCTCGTCGGATTTGAGGTTTAATATCAACGTGGCCCTAATTCTAGTTGTGGTTGCTTGGTTTGTGTGTGGGGTTTTTCATTTGCAGAACTAGACGACTCCCTTCTCTGCATGGAAAAACCGTATGGCTGAATTTTTTCCCTTTTAATACAGCTCTGATAAATGGAGTGTATAATGTTGATTGATATTATTGTTTAAGTAAACAAGTCGCTGCTAGGGCTAGGCGATTTCCCTTTTATTACAGCTCTGATAAATGGAGTGTATAATGTTGATTGATATTATTGTTTAAATAAACAAGTCGCTGCTAGGGCTAGGCGATTTCCCTTTTATTACAGCTCTGATAAATGGAGTGTATAATGTTGATTGATATTATTGTTTAAATAAATAAGTCGCTGCTAGGGCTTGGCGATTTCCCTTTTATTACCGCTCTGATAAAATGGAGTGTATAATGTTGATTCCTACTATGATTATAGGTAGGGAAATGTTTAAATTCCTTGATGAGATTTAGGATTTATTTTCTGAACAAGTTACAAGAATGATGGTAAGAGGCGTTACCTTATGATTTGAATGTTGTTTAAAAAATGTTGTAGTTGACACTCGCATCGGCGATAGCATTTTTTCTGAAGGAAGAATTATTGCCTGGAAAATGTATAGATACTTACATATATGCGAATATATTATCCATGTGCCTACTCATGTATCGGAAGGTGAGATCAATTTATATGGGAATGTGAGATAAATCTGTAAGATTCATTACTCTGTGCCTACAGGAATGGATGCTTGAAAGTTAATAAGTATAATGACTACAGATATGGTACCTTATACGAGAAAGGGACCAATTGTAGTACTTCTACTATTATGTTTTGTATTGTACATTGTTAGTATTTCTTTGTTCAGTATGAAATGTTGGTTCAAAGCCAAAGTTCCTCATGTGTCCAAGGAACCATGTATGCTGTTACATGCTGTCAGTAAGAAAGGAAATTTTCAATTGCAAGTGTCTCTCTGCGAGGAGATTTGAGGCAAAGGTAAACCGGCCATGGATGCTATTGTACTATGACAATGTAATTACTCTCTAATAGCAATGAAAAGAAAGCAAATTGGTGGACGTAGCCTCGTGGACGAGGTGAACCATGTGAATTGTTGTCTCGTCTTTGTTGGTCCTGTCATTGGCTGCCTTATGTTAGATAAATAAGAAATTTGTGGCTAAGGCTCTGGCATGATGTATTAAGAAAATATAACATGATGATAAACCGACGGCACTGCAATAATCCAGTTTAGCTTATGGTATCCCTGTATATGAAATAAGGGTGTTTTGTTATAATGGTTTGAAATCTTGTGAGACTAATGTTTTGATGTTTCTGTCAGACTAATGTTTTGATGTTTTCAAAGGAGAAACTGTTGGAAAGAAAAGAATCGCCTCTTCACTCATCGGTTGTTTTAATATGCATTATATCTGGTTTTACATTTTGATAAGGATGATGAAAAGATGACGAAATGTTTCTTTAGATATTTTTTTGAAGATAGGATAATGACATGAATGAGTGTGCATTTAAAGTTACTTATAATTGTTCATGGTGAAAAGGCTCATTCATACATTTCGACACTAATAAGATGGACTTGGTTTTCTAGTAAACAGTGAACAAAGTTTTTTTCCTTTTACCCATTCTTCATGCATAATGCCATCGAGGTATAGGAGGTACATTACATATGGTATCAGAGCCAGGTTTAAAACGCTCGGACCTGATGGACTCATCGACATGCAGGTATGTTTTCAACTATGTGATTTGATTATGTGATATTAAAGTGCACACTATAAAAAAACATTGCTGAACTCTCTGCACGAGTTCTAAGTATTATGTTAAATGCATGAAGTTAGTTGCGTACAGGAAAGATTATTTGTTTTGCATTGAGGAATGAGAAAATGAAGACACTGATAGGCTTGTCTAGAGCAAGATATACTTATGTGTTGTACATATTTATTGATGAAGCAAAGTGCAAGTTAAAATTGTGTTTAGTAAGATTAAGTGCACAGCAAAAGATATTGAAAAGGAAGTAAAGCCTTAATATGATGCACAAACATATTTTGTCGCAGTCTAATAGGATCATGTTATCATGTAATTGTTTATGAGATAAGATGCGACTTATTTTTGGGAAAAAAATTTGTGAGTAGGTAATGCAGGTGCGCATGGTTAAAAGAAGCAGCACCACATGAGTACCAGGCTAAGATGGAATTCTCAGTAGAAATGGTAACATTGGGAGTTTGTATGATTCCCTGCTTATTATGGAAAGGTTACCAGGATGGTAACATTTGAATTAATTAAAATTTCATAGCTTCGATAATTTGTCATGTTGAGAACATTCCTTATAAAAAGTTTTGGAAAAAAAAAACTCTAGTATAGTAGCTAATTATAGAATCTGTTGGGATGATCTATATTTGCATCGAGTTATGTTGAATGTAAATGTAAGCCACTCAGGTAGAAATACCTTGATGATAAGCTATGGATCATGGGGAATGTCAAGCTATCACATCAATACGGTATTGAGCAATATTGATATGAAGGCACGAAAGTTGTGTTTAAGGAGGAGATTCCTCGTCTCTCAAAGAAAGAATATGTCAAGTAGATATTTTGATATTTTTATGTCTGAAATGACATATCATGTATGTTATGGTAACTCACAAAGCATTGGGATTGTTGCAGGTGGTGACTTGTGGAAGTCCTAGTTGAACCACAACTGAATAATCGAATGTAAGTTAATTCGACTACTTATGAAATTTGGCTAGAGTATAGCCAAAGTGAAACGGTAAAGTATATTGATCTTAAAAGGATAGTGCTTCTCATTATATTGCACTGAATATAGAGACTTGTAATTAAGATGTGAAATGGTGGCAAGTATCCCACTTAGAATTGCTGATTGTCGAATGTCAAAGTCTTACGAACCAAGGATTCAAGTGTGGAATTATGTGGTTTATAATGACATTGCAGGTTTCACCATGATGATGACGAGTGCTACTATCTGCGTGCACTACGCCTGCATAAATAAGTGCGCTCGACTTGCGCAGAAATGTGTAAGGATTAATTCCTAGATAATTTACAAGGTTATATCACTCATTTAAGTGATGATTAAGCCACTGCAACTTTAAATAATAAAAGTTGTGAGTTATTAATAGATGTTTTGACTAACCGTATAGCTGACTAACAAATCGGGACAATGACGGTAAAAGTCATGAGAAAGAACCTAGGGGTGTCCATTATGATTAGTAAAGTGGAAATATATACTAAAGGAAAATTTGCATGTTGCGGGAGCACCATGGTGTTAGGCAAGTGATTGCCGCGTGAGCACATCGGTGTTAGACATGTACGCCGCAAGAGCACAATGGTGTTAGGCAAGCGATTGCCATGTGAGCACATTGGTGTTAGGCGCATGGTGTGGCAAGAAAAGACCTAGGCTAAACTGTACATCGAGAAGACAGGACGCTGTCTGATGTCACTGAGGTGAAAACTTTTGACTGGGGGTCAAAAGGGAGAGTAACCTCACAAAAATGTAAGTCCACCCAAAAATTTAACTCCAGGGAGAGTTCAAAGGATAACTAAAAGGAAAGATGTGTTAGCAGTTTTTCCAAGTCACTAAATGGTGACATGTCTTAATACGTGAATGTGAAAGTATGATGAAACTAAATTATGCTGAATTTTTGTGATACATTGATGATTATAGGATGCATATCTAAAGTAGTGTTCAAGTTGGGAACGCAATGCAGTCCTCATTCTTATAAATATTAAAGTATGTAAGATCTTATGATAGTCTTCGTAGGTCTGGCAAAAGAGAGGTTAAGAAAACAGAATTGGGGTTTCCTCACGAGAATGTGAAAATAATCCAAGGGGGCCAGCAAGGTTAGAGATGAAAAACAAGTAACACCGAGGACGGTGTTCATTCTAGGGGGAAAGGATGTAAGATCCCCCTCCCACCTTGAAGACCTAAGAACGTCTACGACTAGTAAAATTAGAAATGAATCAGAAAAACGCCCATGAGGATTAGCAAACCCTCACCACAATGAGGCTACTCCCTCTACAAGTTAATCAAGGGAACTTGATACCTTCCAACATTATTATAACGATGAGGAACGTTATAGTATATACGTATTGGAGACTACATCATATGAGAGAACATATATATATAATAATGGAACCAT
The DNA here is from genome assembly GCA_001517045.1 of Pseudotsuga menziesii. Classification (NCBI taxonomy): domain Eukaryota; kingdom Viridiplantae; phylum Streptophyta; class Pinopsida; order Pinales; family Pinaceae; genus Pseudotsuga; species Pseudotsuga menziesii. The sequence continues at coordinate 385,619 of LPNX010900668.1, forward strand.
ATATATATATCTATATCTATATATATATATATATATATATATATATATGTATGTATGTATGTATGTATGTATGTATGTATGTATGTATTAGTGGAGAATAGTACATATGCACTGGACCCATATATGTTTGTGGCATATAGTGAATGAATAAATTATAGTGTTAAGTATAATGGTTAAGACGAACCTCACACGCGTACATGTCTTGTATGAGGAATCATACATATGCATATTTGTGTTTATGGAAAACAATAGTATATATATGTCAAAGACATATATTTATGAGGAATCATATATATGCATATTTGTGTTTATAGAAAACAATAGTGTATATATGTGAAGGACATATATTTGTGATATATGTTTTTGTGTATTGAAAAAAGAAAAGAAAAATGATTCCTTGGTGAAAAAACAAAATAATATATTAAGTAATTAAAAAAGTACACAAACTATTATTTCAGTCTTTATAAAAGACCTCGAAGGAAACAATAGGTTAGGGTACTTATAAAATGCATGGACTATTATTTCGGTCTTTATAAGAGACATGGAAAGAAATAATATATTAAGTATTTATATGGGCTATTATTCCAGACATGGAAGGAAATAATTGTAAAATACAAGGACTATTCTTAAGATAGATTTTAGTCCTTAACATGAATTGTTATGGAAAATAAATGATGGATCATTATTATAAGGGAATTAAAATAATGGTGTTTTTGACACAGGGGCTCTTGTGCATTAATGAATAATTAAATAAATAAATAAAAACTGCTACTCCCCTCAAGGGAATCACGGGAATTCTCCCTGTAACAAGATGGGTTAATTTAATAGACGAAGAGAAATTAATGTACCAACGGCTATCAAGTCGTGGAGAGGTAAATCCCTGCCTGAACAGGTGGAATTTCTACATGTTGCAGTGGAATTTCTGCATGTTGCAGAGATAAAGAAAGGGATGTCTGCGTTCCATAGGGAGAGAATCTCTGCGCCCACTAGGCGCATCAATTGCTGAGCTGCATTAAAAAAAAATGGTGCTCTGAAATGTATTTAAGGGAGGAAAAATGGACCTGAGAGGGGGGAACGACCGGGTGGGGGGTCAAGGATCTTATCAGGGCATACACGCGATTATCAGGGCATACACACGATGTTGGAGAGACACTCCCAAAAACAATCTCCACCCTGCAATCTGCGTAAGGCTGAAGGGAAAAAACTCCAGATAACTGCGATTTGCATCTGGAAGAATGAAAGATATCAACATCTTTATAGAGGGTCTCTTCTTGGGGAAAGTAAGAAGAAGGGATCAAATGCTAAGTGAGAGAGAGTCGGGTTGCTTTTGAACATATGGAGTGTTGGGCACTGTTTTTGACCCTTTTTTCCTCTTATATAACCCTCATTTCCTTCATAAAAACCTCCATTTTGACTAAGAGCTTTAAAGTTCATCTATAAACTATGGTTAAAAAGGTATTATGTCATTTGCTTATTAATAAATTGAGTTTTGTAATTTTTTTAGGCATTTTAACTAAGATTTTTACTTAGACTACGGGATGTACTAACTTCCCGCATTTCCTCCAAGGTTGAGTAATTACAGGGCAGTTAGGAGGGAAACGAGAGATCAAGAAAGGATCCTTAATGTCCACAGGTGGATGAACATCCAACAGTCAGGAGAAGTGGCTTGTGCAGATGTCGAGTCAAACAGAGTCAAAAGGTAGCCACCTGTTCTGCATTTCACATAAAAGAAGGAGCAAACGCTGATCTCGTGGAACCCCACGATCCTGAAGAAGATCTCGCAGCCTCTAGCATTAATTAGCAGCAGGATTATAGCAGTTTCAGTTTAGTTTAGAATTTGTATAAATCTATTCCAAAATATTGAAGATGGGCATCACGATTTTTGAAAGAGAAACGCATTGTGTTTTCAATTTGTGGGATCTCTGTGTAAACGCTCTCGTTGGTGAATGATTATCAAACTTTAGTTCTGTAATTTCTTTCCTGTGCGTGGAGTAAAGCTTTGGAGGGGCCCCGTTGTTGAGCTCTCGCACATTTTTCATTTGCCGGTGTAGAAATCGATGAATGCAGCGATTTCCCTTCTGTGCAAGCGTTGAATACATTGGTATGGTTTCTTTGTAGTTTCGAGTTCATAAATTGCAGCATAGGTTTAGTAATTTATCTATTGATTTCATTCACTGCTCTGTTTTTTATTATTATTCACGGTTCAAATCATAAACCTCTACGGTGCTGCCTGTCATCAAGATATTGAATAAACACTGTGACATTGATTAAATGCTGAGTATACTAGAACAATCAGACTACAATTGTTGTGCATTGTTTACTGCTGTTCATTCTATAATGAGATGGTAAAAAAACATTTATAAATTATGAACATAGTCTTGTAAGAGAAATTAATTCATACTTGTCTTTCAGCATTGGTAGAAGTCTGCAACTGAATCCTAGGGTGTATAAACTTGGTGTTTAAATTAATTTTTTTTACATTAGTCTTTTTACATTTTCACAGATCAACCACTGTATGTTCACAAGAAAACAATGAAAACACCCTCGTAAGAGGATTTTGTCTCTGTGACCTACAACCTTTTAGTTCCATCAGTAGATTCATTTCCAGTTAGCTAAATTCCAACTGAGTCCAGCTTCTCTGTCCTAAACTTGGATGTGTCTCGAAGTTCACAACCCCGGATTGATTTTAAATTCAAGTTCTAATTAACACTGATAGATCAGAGCCCAACATTTTGGCGCCGTTGCCGGGGAGGCACTGTAGCAGCAGCCTTAGGAACCTTAGATTTCTGATAAAAACAAAAATTTTTAAACCAAAAACACAGATTAAGTTTTACTTTTATGTCAAGACTTAGAGATGAGAAAGGAAGATTTCGTACAAACCCCCCAAAAACAGAACTAATAGGAGCTTCTCTTCCAAAGGGATTTATCTCAACAGTTGGTAGTTCAAAAATGTCTGAGGAGGAAACATCGAAAGGCCCAACAGCTGAGCAGAGAAGAGAATATGAGAGGATGCTGGAAATAGAAAACAAACGCAGACAGGAAAGGAGAGAAGAAGAGAGGAGACATGAAAGAGAAGAAGAAAGAGGACATGAGAGAAATGAAAAGATAGAAGAGGATCATGAAGCCACCTTCAAATTTCCTATTTTGGACACTAGTATTATCCTAGGAGAAGATGTCAAGATGAAGAACATTCCACCCTCTGTTTTACCAAACTTTTATGGCCTAAGCTCTGAAGACCCTGACTCTTTCTTGTTTGAATTTGAAATTTTGTGTCGAACTTATGGATATACTGATGATACCCATAAGCTCCGTCTTTTCCCTGCTACCCTTAAGGCAGCTGCCTTGAAGTGGTTTATGGGCCTAGGAGAACACTCTATTACTAGTTGGGATGAAATGAGGAAGATTTTTCTCCGGAAATATCAAGCCTATTTTAGATCAAAGGATCTCAAAGATGATATCTTCGGCATGACCCAACAGGAGGATGAGAGTCTAGAGGAATATTTGGAAAGGTTCTCATATAATTTACAAAAATCTAAATACAATTCCTTAACATCAGAGATGATTAGAACAGTATTTTTGAAAGGGATAAGAGAGGAGTATTTAGATATTTTAAATGTTATGGGCAAAGGTGACATTTCTTACCTTCCATTTGATGAAATACAAGACCTATGCCAAAAATATTCAAGAGGGAAAGCTAAGACTGGAAAAAGAGACATCATTTCCAAAGTAAATAGGTCTGCAAATAGTGGTATTTCTAGGGCTGAACTTGGAAATTTGCTAGAGGATTTTAAAATTGATTTGTTGAGTACATTAGGCACACAAGTTGAAGTAGCAAAAACAAAGAAAAGAAAAGAACAACAGGACCAACAAGAACAAGCTTTGTCCATCTTTTGTCCTAAGTGTAGAAAGAAGCACCCACTTAAAGAATGTCCTTTAAATGCTATTGAAATTTGTGGTTTATGCACTTTTAATCATAAGACTGATGATTGCCCTAGATTGAAAGAGTTGCAGGCATTCCGAATGGAGGAAATTCACAGCATGGAGTCTCTCTACTTCATGGGGCAAAGAATACCTTGGCAACCACGATTCTCAGGTATGTCCCAAGACCCTATGCAACAATTTAATGCAAATTATCAAACCCCTATTCAGAACTCATGGAGTGCACCTATGCCTTGGAAAACCTGGTCTCCTCCTTTAGCCCAATCTGCTCCAAATTGGCGAGGTTATTCCCATGGTAATCAAACATATCAGCAAGCCTATTTGCAGCCATACCAACAACCTTCAGCCTATCCCCAATACCAGCAGCATCAAGTCCAAACTCCTCCTTATCAAGCCTCATCTTACCAAGTCCCATCTTTCCAGCAACCCAATATGGCTCCTCAATTGGGTCCACCACCTCAACAGCTTCAATTGCCATCCAATCAGCCTCCACCTCGGCCTACACAACTACCAGCTCAGCCCATTCCAAATCCAAACAATAAGACAGAAAGACCTATGTACAATGTTGATGATGGAATGGAACTTCCTTATTCAGTTCTTCCATTGCAAAATATTACTTTAAGATCTCGAAAGGCCTTACAAAACGAATCTCCTGTTATTGTAGAAGAACAAATAGAAAAAGAGAAAAATACAAAAAAATTAAATACAGAAAAACATCAATCAGGAAATCAGAGTCAAAAAGGAAAAGCTTTAGTTTCATATGAACCTCCTTTCCCAGAAAGGCTGGTTAAAGAAAAACCTTCAATTTCCTTACCTAACTTTGATGTTCT
>LPNX010900668.1:398058-417705 GCA_001517045.1 Pseudotsuga menziesii
TCATTTCCAGTTAGCTAAATTCCAACTGAGTCCAGCTTCTCTGTCCTAAACTTGGATGTGTCTCGAAGTTCACAAAACCGGATTGATTTTAAATTCAAGTTCTGATTAACACTGATAGATCAGAGCCCAACATGGAGCACGTGATCCCATCTCAGGTTAGGTTTTCATCTTCAATTGCTAAATAAACCGAATAAGCAATTATGTATCATGCCTATGTTTTAAAATTTGTTTAAACGAATCCGAGGTATGAACCTCGATCTCTATTCCGCGTTTGGATGTGTGATAGCGTCTTGGGTAGTTTGGAATCGATCTGAGTAGGATTTTATTCCTAGTGGGGAGTGCATCTTAGCGATGTGGATCTAAGCTCTACCATCCATCCAAACTCTGATTTCATGGTTGGGGATTCATGTGTTTTTTTCCTTACACTGTGATGGGTGGCACACATTTTTCCTTTAATTGTGATGGATTCCCTTGCTGGAGTATGTTGTGCGTGAATGAATATCTAGTATTATATTCTGATTCCGCCACTGTCTACGATGGAAATTCATGTAGACTGATTTGATTTATGAACCTTGACCCCCATCCCTACATTGGTGTAATGTCCCTCTTATACACCCCAAGAAATTTGGGTTTCTGAATGTATGATGTACTCATTCTTATGGTGAGGATCTCAAGGCCAAGGCCCCGCCAGAAGAAAAATGATAAAATTAATATAGTCGAAGATCCAAGTTGAAGGCTTAGGATTTGGTCGCAGCTTAATGATGGGAAAATTGAGCTTATGAAGGCAAAGGGTAAGATTAGGGACCTCCTATTTATTTCCGAAATCAGCCCAAACTAAAACTACCATAGGCTATCCTTTAGCTATAAGTATGTTTGAGCTAGGATGGGGGAGAGTTACCCTCTTATTGACTTCGACAAGGGAGGGTCGATTAGTCATGAATTTTTAATAAGAAGAACAAGGAAAGAAATGAGCTTCATATATCAGTATATATGCATAATAAGGGAGAACTATATTATGCATGTAAATTTAAAGTATACATATATATATATTCGCGAGAGTATTATAAATATATATATATATATATATATCCATATCAAAAGGGAGCCCCTGTATAATTTATAAAAAGGCCACTATATAAAAGGATTAATAACCTTTTATATAATTGAAATAGTATATATTAAAAGGTTTATATATATATATATATATCTTGAAACTAGAATAGCGAGGGCAATTTCATACATTGGATATATATATATATATATATATATATATAAGTACATTATAACAGACCATAATTATGGAGTTGATGATAAGTAATTGATGGGACCTGATATCTGTTGTTTAGCCACCTTTTAAGGAGGCGTTATTAGCTCCTCTGCAGGTCTTAATTTTTGAAAAACAACAAAAATTAAGTATTAAGGAAGCCTTAATAATTTCTGCCGAGAGATGTAACGACCAAGCGTTACCTAATTCCTAGATTAATAATTACTTTAAGAAAAACAGCAAAGATTAACTATTAAGGAAGCCTTAATAATTTCTGCCTAGAGATGTAACGGCCAAGCGTTACCTAATTCCTAAATTAATAATTACTTGGGAGGGAATTCACGGTGGTGTTACGGGGGAGAGAAAGCCAACGATTAGCGAGATTTGGGATTGGAGAAAACCCAGCAAGAAACAACTATTATTTTAAATATCAATTACACAATTTCCGCATCTATCTCGGTGGTATCGTACCTACTATGACAATAGCATTAAAGCATTTTTGCATCCGGTAATTTTTCCGGCATGCTAGCAGGAACATTATTATCTCTACTATGGCATAAGAGAGAAGACTTGATTGCGCTGCTCTGGCATAAGTATCTTTTTTTCAATTCACCTTTGGGGAATGGGTGGAGCTTGCTGGTATTTCCACCGGCTACTTTTTTCTGGTAGGAAACCTAATTGCTAGGGATAAAGGATATATTATTTAAGCGCCAGTTCAGTGCATAAGGGGGGCGCGGGGGAAAAATAAGGGAGCCATGTTCTGTCCTTTGGAGAGATTCTTTTCCCAGTTGCTGCGACCAACTGTCAGGGCGGGAGTTGCACGCGTTCTCCCAAATGGAAAGGAAGTAAGTCCGAGGGAAAACGTTATGGTCTACGCTTCAAGAAGCAAGAAATGGTGGATGGCACGAACAGTGCCATGACTGCGGTTTTGTTTTTTTTTCTTCTCTCTGCCCTATCTCGTTCTCGTAAGTACATCTATCATTTATTAGAACCCTCCATGATCCTGAAGGATAGTTTACACGATCTGTATGTTTTTGTTTTGGATCATGTTCACCTGACCTGGAACATGGATCTCGAAATGGCCTGATTGCTTTTGAACATTGCTGGTTTCCATGTGTGGGGTTTCTTTATACAGATGTAGAAAGTATGGCTGATTGAATTACTTATCTTAAATTCATGACAATTCACGTCCTTATGCTTCAATTTATTTATATTGCTAACCCTTTATAACAAATTGGAAGGCCTGGCTTCCTACAACATCGTGTGTTGTGTTTTTCCTCCATTACGCCCTTCCTATGCTTTGGAGTCTTTTGAAGTACGAACCCATGATAACAACAGGAGGGTCCAGCTTGTATGCCAGTGTGTGCCTTGTTTTTTTCTTCCATGACGCCCTTATAATGCTTAAGGATACAGATATATATATATATCCCTAATTGAAGTCTACGGCATTCTAGTCCACGTTTGGAAATAGAGCGTATTATCATCTTTTGTTTTCCATAGTCGTCCTCACCATCCGAGGGGACCAGCCAGCGATTTTCATTAGTGTCCAATTTATTTTCTGACGATCTGAGTAGATATGTTCTGGCCCTTTACATATGCGCATTGGGTAATGGATCCTAGCCTGCAACTATTCTAATTCTTTTTGCAGAGATCTGGGTAAAGGAAAACCTAGCCATAGAGTATCCCACGTCCCTTCGAGCCGGGCGTGGCCTGCATTCCATACTGATTTGGTCACGTCGTTGGGAACAACATTCTGTAATAACGATATGAATAGAGCATAGTCACATCTTTGGGTAAGCTTTAGTGCACCCATGCATTGGATAGATATTATCCTCAACGCAAATAGAAGTCTCGCTGTCTCTCTATGCACAGCGTTGGAAAACAATTCTACCTTTTGCTGTGTGTATACGTTGGATTTCTCAGCGTGGAGGGTAAGTACGCTCTAAAATTTCTTAGATCCAGATTTAACTGGTGTTATTTACATAGTTGGAAGGTAGGGCCTACCTTGTATGTGTTGCTTTTGGATTATGGTTGTTAAATAGAATTTCTAGACGAGAAAGGAATTCTGGAAAGTTAGTGTATCTGGGTTGGTGTAAAGGTAAGAGCATATTAACAAACCCTTTAGCAGGTAAGAAAGGAAAAGAAAACCAGCTCTGAAATGATTAAAGACCTTCAGTAATCTGTGACTATGCATGAGGATTTATGTTTAAGGTTATACCTTTGAATCAGAATTCCTTCTAATGATTATATATATAAAAGAAATGTACTCTTCCGATCGAGCCAAAACATACGGTTGTATGCTCAGCTATGATGAGCAGTTTATTTAATACGAACAGTCCTAAATTATGGTAAGGTGTTTTCCTAGGGTTGTGTAGGGATTTTTTTTCCACCTTGTGCTGAGACGGTTGATACTCAGTAACCTACTTAATGGTTGTAAGTACTTATGGCAACAAGGACGTTGCAGAATGTAACTTTTTGTGCTTATTGAAATAAAATGTCACGGGATGTGACTCTCTTTGGTGGACGTAGCCCAAGGATTGGGTGAACCACGTATTTCTTTGTGTTCTGGTTTGCCGTGTCTAAATGTTGCAGTTCCTTGTGTGTTTTTGTGTGTTTATATGTTTGCTTCACAAGCATTTTACAATGGATGAAATATCTTAAAAATAACAATTCGAGCAATGTTACTATCATAATGATTTCTTGTTACACCTTCGTACATTTTTAAATGGCACTGTGAATATGTAATACTTGTGGACTACACTTTTTGTGGTTATGATTATTATCTTAGGGGATGTTACCTAAAACACTTGTCATCAACGGGATTACCATGGTGTGTACTTGAAAGTTATAAGATATGCTAATGAAATGAAAGAGAGTGCATCTCACACTATCCAATTACTTAAACCCTGATTAGTTCGTCGAATCGATCCTTGCTTAAGAGGATGAAAGCTCAGTAACTAGACATTGGAAACATGGTGGCTAAATACTTACTTAATTAAAAGAAAAACTTAATCCCTTAGCATGGTTCCATATTGTTAATCCGAAGGATAATGTAGCTGAAATTGTCTTGAAAAGAACGTAGAGTATGTTATCAAGTGAACAAATAGGAATCAACAGGACTCCTACTAAGATGGATGTAGTTTGCATGCTTGGTTTTTCCTCATGAGGAGGATGGATGTAAATTGGTAAAAGATTGGTTGCAGTGCGGGTAACCGAACTTGACTGGACATGCTTCATATTCAATGTTATGTAAATGCTGACACTAACACTTGACTCCTTTTGTAGTAACAATGAAAACAAATTTTTTACCCGTTTTTTCCACCTGATTGGCATTGAGGTATAAGAGGTATGTTACATATGGTATCAGAGCCAAGTTGAAACACTTGGGACTAATTGGGCTCAAAAGGGTCCTACATGTTTTACTTTAGAACTACATGTTTACTGACCTTGGAGGTGTGCAGGGGAGGCTGGAACATTAGCTCAAAATCACAACGAAGATGACCCTATACCTTGACAGTTCTATGTGAGACCCGAGCATGTAAGTACACAGGTATCCGGTTATTCGCTTGCTCACTTACAAATATGATTACAAATAGCGAAGATGATTGCTTCATCTCTATTTTGAGTTGCGCCAATAAAAATTTACTGAGGTATAGAGGCCTTCTTGGTCAAGCTCATGGTCAACGAAAGTACCATAGGAGTTTCTATTAAAATAGTAATATGGGAATTGGGGATTCATAGTTTTGTATATGTGTATGTACTGTGATTTTGCTTCAGTTCATAAATATGGATCTGGTTATGATTATATTATGAGATTTTTGCTTGAGTTTTCTTATGCACCTAGAATTTCAATATACATCGGGGCATGAGTATGTTTCTGTGATTCTTGTGTGTTTTTCCATATGGGTTCAAGACCTCATTATGCGACCCTTAAGAGATTGTTAGATATGCATCCAAGTATGAATACGCTTCGATGATTATATTATTGCATGAATTCCAGTATCCATTAGAGTATAGATTGGTTGTGAGACTTAGATTTCCATGGTTGTATGAAATTGCAAAGATAGATCTGATCATAGGAAATAAATCCCGTTAGACCTGATGCTTGTATATAGTTGCACGAATAGATCCAAGGAATTGTATGTGTTCCAAGTATAGATTTCATATATGGGAATTACGATCTCGTGGTGGTATGATTTTGCAAGGATAGATCTGTTTATATATTGATTTCTGTCAAGATCTAATGATTGCATGTATGGGCATGGACCGGGACCTTGTTTTGTATTTTGATTAGATAAGGTTAATGGAAGAGTCATGAATGGAATGCCTCCTATTTCCTTAGTTGGAATTACTACTGATATGTGTAATCCATTAACCTTGTGGTTGAGTATTGAGATCGAAATCCCTGATTGGCTTCCAAATTTAATCAGGTATCAATTATGAATCTGTTTGTTGACATTGTATTAACTGGAATCTGATTCTTGGTAAGTTTCTTTCTGATACTTAATCTCCTCCCTTACGACTTGTATACCAAAGATCTAATTAAATGCTTAAAGAATGTCGACACATTTCTTGACAACGGCAGAAAAATGAAGGTTTGAAAGTTTTTAATGTTTTTTATTTGTGGTTATAAATTCATTAATAGAGGTTTTGAAGTTTTGTATGTTAAAACCTATTGCTTTTTCAGTAAAGTCACAAATGAAAAAAAAAAAATACAAGACAAGCCGTATCACCTTATGAAGCATGACATTGTTGGATTGAGCATTGAAAATCCTTAAATAGAATGGCGAATGTACTTCTTGATCCATGTTGACCTCGCTAGGGATGTTTTGGATATTAGTGAATGATGTTGTGCATACTGAAATGTTTATGTGTAGTTACAAGTACTAGCTTCCTAATTAAGAAAATGAATTCTTAGAGTCATGCTCTTATTAGTGAACATTCTGGAATTGGTTCCTTGTTGCTTGGATTGAGTCTTGATCTTGAACTATCTTATGTTTTGATTTGCTCATGGCTGGTATTTTTTTTATTTTGGGTATTGATATGCTAATAGACCATTTTATTGCTATCATATGTCTATTTTTAGATTCTAGCAAGAACCCTAGAATTGAATTCTAGCACTAGATTAAATGATCTTGTTGGTGGTCTTGTGAATGAAACCATTAAGAATTTGGGAACATTGTTGTTGCTTGGGTGATGTTAAGATTGGCATCTTAAGAGCTGATATGGATTTGATATTGATAAATAAGTTGATGAATGCTGTATAATGTGATATGATAACATGGCAGGGTAGGCCAGGAACATTAACGGTTGGAGCCAACCGTTAGGAAATATTTGTTGCCATAGATAAGGAGGTTAAGTATGGGTATTATTTTACTTAATATAATTGTTGAACCTCGATGGTTTTTATAAACAAGGGCTAACTGTTGATGATGTTGTTGCATACTAACATTGCAGGCTTCCCCAAGATTATGACCATTGCTACATCGAAGTACATTATGGTATATAAATCTACCTGTGTATGTAAGTTACGCTCATTTACTCAGAAAAGGAGTAAGGAATAATTCTCTTGTTTTGTTTACAAGGATGTGTAACTCGTGAATGACGATTAAAAATCGATGCAAATTATGAAATTCGATTATTGCAATTTTGGGTTATCAATGAATGCCTTGACTGAATTATGGAAGTTGATTCATGAAACGGGACAATGAAAATAAATTCATGAAAGCACCATGGAGTGTGCATTACAATAATCAAGGTTAAAATTCATACAAATACAAACAAGGAAAATTTTTGGCTGCCGCGTGAGCACCGTGGTGTTAGGCAAGTGATTGCCGCGTGAACACACTGGTGTTAGGCATATATTTCGCAGGAGAACAATGGTGTTAGGCAAGTGATTGCCACGTGAGCACATTGGTGTTAGGCATATGGTGTGGCAAAAGACCTAGGCAAAAATTTGGACATCTGGAAAGACAGGACGATGTTTGATGTCACTGAGGAGAGTAACCTCAGAATTATTGTAAGTCCACACAAGAAAAAGAAAAAGAAACTCCAAGGGAGTTTGGAAAAACATAACGAGCATAATAGCATGTTAAATGACCTTTCCAAAAGACTGTTACCTTGCTAAAGGTGAAAAATGGTTCCTCAGGTGAGGACGACCTAATTGACCAAATGTTGGAGATAAAACCAATGGAAAATGGTAGTAATCATGTTTTATTTGCATTATGAAAATGATTGGATATCATGGCATAAAAAGACACCAGAAAATTACATATTATCTATGGCATATGATTAATTGAATTACAATTTTTGAACATGAATTGCTGAGAAAGTTTTGGCTAGACCCAAACCTTGTGCAGGTAATTGCAGGTCTTGAATGATGGGGACTTGAGAATTACCAAAGGATCTCCAGGGTTCAGAATGAAGAGATGAAAAGAAAAAAGATGACTCAGGATACGATGGAAATGGTTGAAGGACAAGAACACCGAGGACGGTGTTAATTTTAGGGGGAAAGGATGTAATGTCCCTCTTATACACCCCAAGAAATTTGGGTTTCTGAATGTATGATGTACTCATTCTTCTGGTGAGGAGCTCAAGGCCAAGGCCCCGCCAGAAGAAAAATGATAAAATTAATATAGTCGAAGATCCAAGTTGAAGGCTTAGGATCTGGTCACAGCTTAATGATGGGAAAATTGAGCTTATGAAGGCAAAGGGTAAGATTGGGGACCTCCTATTTATTTCAGAAATCAGCCCAAACTAAAACTACCATAGGCTATCCTTTAGCTATAAGTATGTTTGAGCTAGGATTGAGGAGAGTTACCCTCTTATTGACTTCGATAGGGGAGGGTCGATTAGTCATGAATTTTTAATAGGAAGAACAAGTAAAGAAATGAGCTTCATATATCTATGCATAATAAGGGAGAACTATATTATGCATGTAAATTTAAAGTATACATATATATATATTCGCGAGAGTATTATAAATATATATATATATATATATATCCATATCAAAAGGGAGCCCCTGTATAATTTATAAAAAGGCCACTATATAAAAGGATTAATAACCTTTTATATAATTGAAATAGTATATATTAAAAGGTTTATATATATATATATATATCTTGAAACTAGAATAGCGAGGGCAATTTCATACATTGGATATATATATATATATATATATATATATAAGTACATTATAACAGACCATAATTATGGAGTTGATGATAAGTAATTGATGGGACCTGATATCTGTTGTTTAGCCACCTTTTAAGGAGGCGTTATTAGCTCCTCTCTAGGTCTTAATTTTTGAAAAACAACAAAGATTAAGTATTAAGTAAGCCTTAATAATTTCTGCCGAGAGATGTAACGGCCAAGCGTTACCTAATTCCTAAATTAATAATTACTTTAAGAAAAACAACAAAGATTAAGTATTAAGGAAGCCTTAATAATTTATGCCTAGAGATGTAACGGCCAAGCATTACCTAATTCCTAAATTAATAATTACTTGGGAGGGAATTCACGGCGGTGTTACAGGGGAGAGAAAACCAACGATTATCGAGATTTGGGATTGGAGAGAACCCAGTAAGAAACAGCTATTATTTTAAATATCAATTACACAAATTGCGCATCTATCTCAGTGGTATCGTACCTACTATGACAATAACATTAAAGCATTTCTGCATCCGGTAATTTTTCCGGCATGCTAGCAGGAACATTATTATCTCTGCTCTGGCATAAGAGAGAAGACTTGATTGCTCTGCTCTGGCATAAGTATCTTTTTTTCAATTCACCTTTGGGGAATGGGTGGAGCTTGTTGGTATTTCCACTGGCTACTTTTTTCTGGTAGGAAACCTAATTGCTAAGGATAAAGGATGTATTATTTAAGCGCCAGTTCAGTGCATAAGGGGGGTGCAGCAGAAAAATAAGGGAGCCACGTTCTGTCCTTTGGAGAGATGCTTTTCCCAGTTGCTACGACCAACTGTCAGGGCGGGAGTTGCACACATTATCCCAAATGGAAAGCAAGTAAGTCAGAGGGAAAACGTTATGGTCTACGCTTCAAGAAGCAAGAAATGGTGGATGGCGCGAACAGTGCCATGACTTCGGTTTTTTTTTCTTTCTTCTCTCTGCCCTATCTCGTTCTCGTAAGTACGTCTATCATTTATTAGAACCCTCCATGATCCTGAAGGATAGTTTACACGCTCTGTATCTTTTTGTTTTGGATCATGTTCACTTGACCTGGAACATGGATCTCGAAATGGCCTGATTGCTTTTGAACATTGCTGGTTGCTATGTGTGGGGTTTTTTTATATAGATGTAGAAAGTATGGCTGATTGAATTACTTATCTTAAATTCATGACAATTCACATCCTTATGCTTCAAGTTATTTATATTGCTAACCCTTTATAACAAATTGGAAGGTCTGGCTTCCTACAACAGCGTGTGCTGTGTTTTTCCTCCATTACGCCCTTCCTATGCTTTGGAGTCTTTTGAAGTACGAACCCATGATAACAACACGAGGGTCCAGCTTGTATGCCAGCGTGTGCCTTGTATTTTTCTTCCATGACGCCCTTATTATGCTTAAGGATACAGATATATATATATATATATATATATATATATATATATATATATATATATATATCCCTAATTGAAGTCTACGGCATTCTAGTCCACGTTTGGAAATAGAGCGTATTATCATCTTTTGTTTTCCATAGTCGTCCTCACCATCCGAGGGGACCGGCCAGCGATTTTCATTAGTGTCCAATTTATTTTCTGATGATCTGAGTAGACCTGTTCTGGCCCTTTACATATGCGCATTGGGTAATGGATCCTAGCCTGCAGCTATTCTAATTATTTTTGCATAGATCTGGGTAAAGGAAAACCTAGCCATAAAGTATCCCACGTCCCTTCGAGCCGGGTGTGGCCTGCATTCCATACTGATTTGGTCATGTCATTGGGAACAACATTCTGTAATAACGATATGAATAGAGCATAGTCACAGCTTTGGGTAAGCTTTAGTGCACCCATGCGTTGGATAGATATTATCCTCAACACGAATAGAAGTCTCGCTGTCTCTCTATGCACAGCGTTGGCAAACAATTCTGCCTTTTGCTGTGTGCATACGTTGGATTTCTCAGCGTGGAGGTTAAGTGCGCTCTAAAATTTCTTAGATCCATATTTAACTGGTGTTATTTAAATATTTGGAAGGTAGGGCCTACCTTGTATGTGTTGCTTCTGGTTTATGGTTGTTAAATAGAATGTCTAGACGAGAAAGGAATTCTGGAAAGTTAGTGTATCCGGGTTGGTGTAAAGGTAAGAGCATATTAACAAACCCTTTAGCAGGTAAGAAAGGAAAAGAAAACTAGCTCTGAAATGATTAAAGACCTTCAGTAATCTGTGACTATGCATGAGGATTTATGTTTAAGGTTATACCTCTGAATCAGAAATCGTTCTAATGATTATATATATAAAAGAAATGTACTCTTCCGGTCGATCCAAAACATACGGTTGTATGCTCAGCTATGATGAGCAGTTTATTTAATACGAACAGTCCTAAATTATGGTAAGGTGTTTTCCTAGGGTTGTGTAGGGATTTTGTTTTCCACCTTGTGCTGAGACGGTTGATACTCAATAACCTACTTAATGGTTGTAAGTACTTATGGCAACAAGGACGTCGCAGAATGTAACTTTTTGTGCTTATTGAAATAAATGTCACAGTATGTGACTCTCTTTGGTGGACGTAGCCCAAGGATTGGGTGAACCACGTATTTCTTTGCATTCTGGTTTTCTGTGTCTAAATGTTGCAGTTCCTTGTGTGTTTTTGTGTGTTTATATGTTTGCTTCACAAGCATTTTACAATGGATGAAATATCTTAAAAATAACAAATCGAGCATTGTTACTATCATAATGATTCCTTGTTACACCTTCGTACGTTTTTAAATGGCACTGTGAATATCTAATACTTGTGGACTACACTTTTTGTGGTTATGATTATTATCTTAGGGGATGTTACCTAAAACAATTGTCATCAACGGGATTACCATGATGTATACTTGAAAGTTATAAGATATGCTAATGAAATGAAAGAGAGTGCATCTCACACTATCCAATTACTTAAACCCTGATTAGTTCGTCGAATCGATCCTTGCTTAAGAGAATGCAAGCTCAGTAACTAGACATTGGAAACATGGTGGCTAAATACTTACTTAATTAAAAGAAAAACTTAATCCCTTAGCATGGCTCCATATTGTTAAGACGAAGGATAATGTAGCTGAAATTGTCTTGAAAAGAACGTAGAGTATGTTTTCAAGTGAACAAATAGGAATCAATAGGACTCCTACTAAGATGGATGTAGTTTGCATGCTTGGTTTTTCCTCATGAGGAGGATGGATGTAAATTGGTAAAAGATTGGTTGCAGTGCGGGTAACCGAACTTGACTGGACATGCTTCATATTCAATGTTATGTAAATGCTGACACTAACACTTGACTCCTTTTGTAGTAACAATGAAAACAAATTTTTTACCCATTTTTTCCACCTGATTGGCATTGAGGTATAAGAGGTATGTTACAATTGGGTACGTGAATGGGTTTATAGCTTCCGTGGTTTTCGTTCTAGATCTGAGCCTGTGTCCTTTTTCTCCTTTTTACTGGTTGCAATCTGAACTCCTCCTCTTATTTTAAGCGGTCATGCATTCTTGATGTAGATTGTTCATATCTGAATTAAATAATTCACCTCGTCTTGTCTCAAGCTGCGAATTTCCAGTTTGTTAAGTATTCATGCTTAACAGCTTCACGATCTACGAATCATGCTTTGGCTAGTTTATATTGGGTATGGGAGTTACCAGCGATTTCCTTGATGGTGTTTTGGTTTTTGCACTTTGGCTAGCGCTCATCGGATTTGAGGTTTAATATCAACGTGGCCCTAATTTTAATTGTGGTTGCTTGGTTTGTGTGTGGGGTTTTTCATTTGCAGAACTAGATGACTCCCTTCTCTGCATGGAAAAACCGTATGGCTGAATTTTTTCCCTTTTATTACAGCTCTGATAAATGGAGTGTATAATGTTGATTGATATTATTGTTTAAATAAACAAGTCGCTGCTAGGGCTAGGCGATTTCCCTTTTATTACAGCTCTGATAAATGGAGTGTATAATGTTGATTGATATTATTGTTTAAATAAATAAGTCGCTGCTAGGGCTTGGCGATTTCCCTTTTATTACCGCTCTGATAAAATGGAGTGTATAATGTTGATTCCTACTATGATTATAGGTAGGGAAATGTTTAAATTCCTTGATGAGATTTAGGATTTATTTTCTGAACAAGTTACAAGAATGATGGTAAGAGGCGTTACCTTATGATTTGAATGTTGTTTAAAAAATGTTGTAGTTGACACTCGCTTGGGCGATAGCATTTTTTCTGAAGGCGGAATTATTGCCTGGGAAATGTATAGATAATTACATATATGCGAATATATTATCCGTGTGCCTACTCATGTATCGGAAGGTGAGATAAATTTATATGGGAATGTGAGATAAATCTCTAAGATTCATTACTCTGTGCCTACAGGAATGGATGCTTGAAAGTTAATAACTATAATGACTACAGATATGGTACCTTATACGGGAAAGGGACCAATTGTAGTACTTCTGCTATTATGTTTTGTATTGTACATTGTTAGTATTTCTTTGTTCAGTATGAAATGTTGGTTCAAATCCAAAGTTCCTCATGTGTCCAAGGAACCGTGTATGCTGTTACATGGTGTCAGTAAGAAAGGCAATTTTCAGTTGCAAGTGTCTCTCCGCGAGGAGATTTGAGGAAAAGGTAAACCGGCCATGGATGCGGTTGTACCATGACAATGTAATTACTCTCTAATAGCAATGAAAAGAAAGCAAATTGGTGGACGTAGCCTCGTGGACGAGGTGGACCACGTGAATTGTTGTCTCGTCTTTGTTGGTCCTGTCATTGGCTGCCTTATGTTAGATAAATAAGAAATTTGTGGCTAAGGCTCTGGCATGATGTATTAAGAAAATATAACATGATGATAAACCGACGGCACTGCAATAATCTAGTTTAGCTTATGGTATCCCTGTATATGAAATAAGGGTGTTTTGTTATAATGGTTTGAAAGCTTGTCAGACTAATGTTTTGATGTTTCTGTTAGACTAATGTTTTGATGTTTTCAAAGGAGAAACTGTTGGAAAGAAAAGAATCGCCTCTTCACTCAACGGTTGTTATAATATGCATTATATCTCGTTTTACATTTAGATAAGGATGATGAAAATATGATGAAATGTTTCTTTAGATATTTTTTTGAATATAGGATAATGACATGAATGAGTGTGCGTTTAAAGTTACTTATAATTGTTCATGGTGAAAAGGCTCATTCATACATTTCGACACTAATAAGATGGACTTGGTTTTCTAGTAAACAATGAACAAAGTTTTTTTTCTTTTACCCATTCTTCATGCATAATGCCATCAAGGTATAAGAGGTACATTACAGTGTTGGTGTATGAAGAACACTCGATTTTTATTGAATTTTATAATGGATATCCAAACATCATTTTGAAATTTACCAATGTCTTTTAACTATATTTATGGGTGCTTCTATTTTAGAATTTGGGGTGGGGTAGCTCCTATGCTTCTCCTAGATTACGGGCAGATGAGACAAGTGTATTGTCCAAATTGATTTTATAGTATTCTTTTCAAACTCAAAATAACAAATTATAGAAAAATGATATAGAAAAAATTAACTTGTAGTTGATTCATGAGTTGTACAACTATGCATGAAAACATGGAGAGCAATTAACTTGTTACTCCAACAGGCCTTTAGATATTATCTAAGATTTTGGAGTACTTAGAGAGGATCACCAAGATTAAACCAAGTGTAGCAAGTGTACAACTAAGATTCATTTCATGGTCGTTGTATCCTGCTATTCTTAAATGTATCTTGATTAAGATTTAAATAAGCTTCGATTTTAAGAAGATTATTTTTGTTTATTAAATATTATTTGTTTTATGTTTATATTCTAACTAGTCGATTAGAGACTTGTATGTAATAGAAGAAAAGCATAGATATTCTTCTAAGAAAATACATATTACACCACAACATTCAGAAATAATACAGAGTGATTTACCCTAGAAACTCTTAACCGGGAAAACAACCAAACCTTGAAGCCACACCTCTTATTTTCTCATTATCATTATGAATCACTCACAATACAAAATATAGGTATTATGCAACATCCAATGCCCTAATATGTTAACCCGGATAAGAAATAGACCGCAATCCCTTTATCGGGACGGAATTAAATATTTTAAGAAAAATCTTGAAAAATATTAAAATAGACCAAAAAAATTTCGAAGTGGGTGTGCTCACAATAAAAAATGACGTTACGACCATCTCAGATATCGTCTTTGTAGAAGGGGGGGGGGCTATAACCCCCATTGATCTGGCACTACACGAACGCGCCCAACACACACGATAGAGAACTAGATGACGTGGATTGTCATGTCTGTCGCAAATAGATGCACCCATCCCCACATGTCTTTCGTTGTCTCAACGTCTATAAGATTTTTATTTTCTATAAAAGCCTTGAATTTTTCATCTTCCTAAGTTAAAACCTTGTTCCCACCTTTCTTCACTTGAAGGATGGTGATCATGTTGAAGTCCCCTGCTAGAATACACAGCTTCGTGGGAAAAGTTTGCCTCAACCATTATAGATAATATCTAGAAGCTTGAGTTTTCTCTCCAAGGGCTAAGGCCCATAGAATGTTGAGACAGGTCCATGAAAATTTGTTCCTCAAAGATGGAAGGAAGCTGATATTGAGTTTCTAGTTACTAAAAACTTATTAAGGTTTACCTCTTGAGGGCTCCAAATGAGTGTTAAGCCTCCTGAAGCACCATTTGCGTCCACTTCTATTGATTTGTTGCCTTTATAGAGGCGTTCCATCAGGGTATCTAGGTTTCAAATGCTGCATTTAGTTTCTTGAATAAGGATCATTCACGACTTTTACTATAGAATCTTCGTGTGTATTATTTTGTGTTTTGTAAGACCATTGATGACTCTCACATTCCACGAGGTAATCTACATTGTGAGTTGGGAATATTGGAATGAAAGAACTTCCTAAGACGGACATATTTCTGTGACCCAACTAGATTGGTTCCTAGAGTATTGAGGTGTTGTAGATCCATTTTCTTGCCTCCTTTTTTGAGATCTCTCGAGACATTCTTCTCATCCTTTTTTGAGAAGTTTTGGATGCCCAATTTGGATTTGGCTCTATGTTTGGAGAGGCTTTCTTTCTATAATTGTATCTATTTGGATGAGATCGCATGAAATGCTTTCTAATGAAACAAGATTCCTTGATTCGTAGGAGGTCCATATCGCCTATATCTAAATCACTCATGTCTTCATCCATGACAACGTATGAATATTGGTTGACAATGACTAGCGGGACATCTTGTGGGATTGTAGTTGTTGAGGAAGAGGGATCTTGAGGATATTGGATTTGGTCCTTGCTTGAATATGTATGCTTCTTTTTGGAATCCGGTAGGTATTATGCATTTGGGGTTGCTCAGTCCTACGACTCATATGAAAGAATATTGAAACTATTGCTAGTGGGAGTGATTCCTATTTCATTTATTGTTGAGTTCTTGCGATTTAAGAATCACCTAAAGGGTACCTTGGTGAAATCGTCCTCATCAGTGTCTTGTGTCTTCTTAGATACTAGATATTGCTTGATTTAGGGGAAATCTTTGCAGAGGTGAGCATGCTCATGGAACTTGCAACACCTGAAAGGGACATGTTTGCAGTCTATTGGTTTTATACATTCTGAATCTTCTTGCGCTAGACGTATCGAGTCTGGTAGATCCCTTTCTATATGCACGTATACACAAATTATTTCATAAGAGATGGATTTGTTGACTCTAAATTGGTCAACATTTTTTAAAAAGTATCCTAGGGATTTATGTATTTGTTGAAGGGTTTCTTCTTCCCATTAATCATGTGGGACAGAGTAAAGGTGGATCCACATAAGAGCCCATGTGAAACCTTTTATATGAGTATTCAACCGCTCAACCCAATTGCGAATAAATAGACCGATTGAATTGAAGTATTAACCACTATCCATGAGCTTATCTTTGTCGTCAATCATAGATAATATTACAGCGAAAAATCTTTTGGATCCAAGTTGTAGGTCAAAATGAGATAGGGGTTTCCACTTTGAAGCAATATACCCTATCAAGGCTTTCTCGGTTGGCCATAGTTCGATGGGTTTGGAGATTATAGCATGGTCGTTCAGAAATTGGATCCTTGCGTTGATTCATGGCGGGGGAAGTTCTATGCATGGACGCTTAGTCGATTTTTCTATGAATATGCTAGTTTTATTCATTTATAAGTATCATTCCAAATCTTTAAAAAGGAAAAATAATTATCTTAAACAAAAAAAAAAATTAGTTTTACATTTTTAATATGATATAAAATTAATTTTTAATTTATATATTTATAACTTTGACTCAAAATAAAAATGTAGCAAAAGAAAATAGATGAACGAACTTTATACTTTCTAATATTATATTCAATTTATTAATCTACGAGATAACGCTCTACTGTCTAATATTGTATTCAATTTATTGCAATGAAAAGTTCGATATCTTTTTCGAATAATTTCATTATTATGAAATTTATAATATTTTCATTAAAGATATGCCATTTATCTACGAGTGAAAGGTCGCTACTATCATGGTTGGAAGAGATTCACATTATTTTGGCTAAGCCATCACGAGTATTTTGAAGGGTGACCGATTATGTATTTTTTTACCAAATGGGCTGATGCACAATCATGGACTCCTTTAAGGACACTTTAGATGCCACATAATACTAGAATAAACGAAAAACTCTGATTTTAGGTGACAATTAGGGGTACTTCCCTAACTTATTTGAAGATGAAATAAAAAAATAAAATTTAGGTAATTGAATCAGATTTCATAATATATAGGGTTTATGCAGAGAAAGTGTGTGCAAATGATTATAAAATTAGTTTCCATGAAAGTGGGTTTTCAAATTTTCAGCACATCTTAACATATATGTTTGTGCGGGTGCAGCAATATATGAGGTAAATGATGTCCATTTGAGATAAAATCTTGCAGACATATAAAGGACATATGGGCCTAGTGCAACACTATTTATTCGGAATTTTTCATGAATTATTTTTTATTATTATTAATTATTGAAGTCAGAAAAGCTTGAAATTAAAACCTTATGTGCGGGTGCAACACTTTAGGGGAAAAAATTAATGAAATCCTTGATTTCTTAATATAAGATCACAGAGATTGATCTCGTCTAGTGCACCATATAGTTTTTGTGGGAAATGGTGATGGAAATCGAAAGTTATATAAGAAACAATCGATGTATGTATTCTCAAAAACTAACGTGTGTCATTTAGAAAAATAATTATAAATAAATAAAACATAGTTTTGTAGGAAAAAATTATATATTCAGAATCGTCATTTCTTACTCTACAATATTGTACATTTTCATAAAAAAATATTGTGTATTTCATATCAAAATAGGGATCTAATCTGAGCATATTGATAGAGTTCTAAAAGACTTGAGCAATAGCCTTGGTTGATTTGTCCTAGCCATTAGGTTCGGTATTCTGAAGCTGCTTCCAAACCCAATTCCAAACCTTAATCCCTCCAAATATTTAAATTTTCAAATAACGCATATGCGATATAACGCATATGCGTTATATCGCATATGCGTTATGGATTGTTCATATCGCATATGCGTTATATCGCATATGCGATATATATAATTACATTTAGAGCTTATTTATGTGGTATGGCTTCTAGATTTACATTCAGAACTAATTTATGATAAATTTTACACTAATTTATTTTTGTCCTAATGCATCATTGTTCACCACCCTCATCCTCATCATCATCATCACCACCCTCATCCTCATCTTCATCACCACCCTCATCCTCATCATCATCATCATCACCCTCATCCTCATCTTCATCACCACCCTCATCCTCATCATCATCATCATCACCCTCGTACTCATCTTCATCATCATCATCATATAGTCATCATCCTCCTCCTCCTCCTCATCATCATAATTGTTCATCATCATCATCATCACCATCACCCTCATTATATTCATCATCATCATCATCACCCTCATCCTCATCTTCATCATCATCATCATCACCCTCATCCTCATCAGCATAGTCATGGTCATCATCGTCATCGTCATCATCATCAGATGTCATCGTGCCCTCATCCTCCTCCTCCTCCTCCTCATGATCATTAGCATCACCCTCATCCTCATCAACTTCATCATGGTCATCATCGACATCATCCTCATCCTCATCCTCATCCTCATCATCATCAACCTCATCATCATCATCACCCTCATCCTCCTCATCATCATTATCATCATCATCCTAATCATGATCATCATGGTCATCATCATCATCATCATCATCATCACACTCATCCTCATCACCATCATCATCATCATCATACTCATCATCACCCTCATCATCATAATTATACTCATCATCCTTCTCATCATCACCATCATCCTCATCATCATCTTCATCGTCACCCTCATCCTCATCCTCATCGTCACCCTCATCAGCATTGTTCATCACCCTCATCGTCACCATCATCATCATCTTCATCGATAGCCTCATCCTCATCATCATCATCATATTCATCATCCTCCTCATCATCACCATCAACCTCATCATCATCTTCACCGTCACCCTCATCCTCATCATCATCATCACCCTCATCATCATCATCATCAACCTCAATCCTAATCATCATCGTTCATCACCCTCATCCTCATCATCATCATCATCATCATTGTCATCATCATCACGGTCATCATCATCACCATTGTCATCCTCAACCTCATCAGCATCCTCATCCTCATCATCATCATAATCCTCATCCTCATCCCCATCACGTTCATCACCCTCATCATCATCATCATCATCATTGTCATCATCATCACGGTCATCATCATCACCATTGTCATCCTCAACCTCATCAGCATCCTCATCCTCATCATCATCATAATCCTCATCCTCATCGTCATCACGTTCATCACCCTCATCCTCCTCCTCCTCCTCATCATCATCACCATCATCATCATTGTCATCATCATCATGGTCATCATCTTCATCGACACCCTCATCCTCAACATCATCAGCATCCTCCTCATCATCATCATCATAATCCTCATCCTCATGCCCATCATTTCATCACCCTCATCATCATCATCATCATCATAATCCTCATCCTCATTCCCATCACGTTCATCACCCTCATCATCATCATCATCATCATCATCATCATCATGGTCATC
>LPNX010900679.1:13793-27326 GCA_001517045.1 Pseudotsuga menziesii
CCTGTATCTCTTGTTAGATATCATTCTTGCTTATGGTGTTGTAACGTGCCTTTAAAAGTAAAATGTTTTACTTGGATAAACATTGAGAACCGTATAAATACTTGGGACAACCTAACAAAAAAAAGGATGGACTAGGACTAATATATGATGCGTATGCAAGACAAATGAAGAATCGGTGAATCATCTTTTTGTTTGGTTTCCTTTCACTCGGGCCATCATTGACATCTTATGTAGGAATTTTAACTTATCTCTAATTTGGAATGGTCCATCCTTCCTGGAAAACATATATAATTGGTTCAAAAGGGAAATGGATTTCCTATATCTTACCTTATTCTTAATATGGAAATTGTGGAACTCCCATAACTATTACTTATTCGGAGATAAGGCTCTTGACTTGATCCCTCTATGCTTTAGAATTCTGGAATAGGTGAAATCCTTTCCTATGGACTGTAAAATAAGATCTACTCTCAGGTTTGTTGGTAATGCTCCAGATATAACTGACCCGTAATTTGTTTTGATGGGGTTGCAACAAAAAAGAATGGAGGAGCTGGTATCTTTCTTCTGATTAGTAAGTCCCACTATTTCTGCATCAAGATGGGATGTGGGCACAACACCAACACCAAAGAGGAATTATTGGCTCTTTGGGAATTATTGTAGTTTGCAAAAGAGATTTTCATACCCACTCTCCATGTTTATGGGGACTCATCTGTAATCATAAATTTGGAAAATGATAAGGCATCTCTCTTGCCTCTTGATCTGAATGGTTGGTGTGACAACATTGTGGGATTGAATGCCTACTTTCTTGCATTAGAACTTCACCATGTCTTTAGAGAAAACAATAGGAGGGAAGACAATTTATCCACGGAAGTGATCCCGCTGGAGTCTAGCCTACTTTCCTTCACTGAATATAATGAGGAAATAGATATTGGGGAAGATAAGCTACAACTCTTCTAGAACAAAGCTAGTACATCCTACTCATCAACCTTTTGGTTACTTTTTCTTTTGAGTATAGAATGATTGAGTCTTTAGAGCATCATATTGGATTCTTGAGGATGACATTGAAATACTCTAAGGGTAATTATTTGAGTTCACTTCCCCAACACCTCCTTGGATAAACTGACTGGGATCTTTATGTATCCTCTTCAAACATGCAGTTTGGATGCTCTTTCTTGTGAAATTTGGTTGATGTCTTCAATCATCCCACATTGATCTGTCTATCTTTTGCATTGTATTTGTCTCTTGGAACTATATTATGGTTCTGTTCATATATGATATCTTGGCATCATCGTATTGTAACAAGTTACCTTTGATTCTATTTTTGAATATCAAGGAATATCTATTTTTCTTCTGAAAAAAAAAAACTTATTCCTATATTACTATTGAGGAATGCAATCATTAATGTTCTAAATAGTACAAGTTAAAAATAATTAAATGAAATGATTGATTTTATTGGAAGTATGGAATATGAGTTCTAACTTCTTATATGGATGAATCATACCCATTGTAGTAGGGATTTCACCCTAGCTACATGCAGGAATAGATACCTTCTGTTTATAGGACAAAAGGGTAGAGTTCCAGCTCGTTGAAAGAGAAGTTGCAAAATGATATTGAAACTAAACTATGAAACCCTGCATGAAATGGTTAGAAAACAAGAATGGCTGCAAGAAATCAAGGGAAAACCTGTAGCAAAGCATTAGACAACAAGCCTACAAATAAAAAATGTTAGAAAACCAGAATTAGAATGACACAAAACAAAAATTATACCTTATGTTTGGGTGGAAATGGGCCACCATGCCCTAGATTTGGAAGCACCTCTCTCTTTGCGATGGAAGCTTGGCTTGTGGAGCCATGGAGAAGAGGGAGGGTGAATGGCTTAAGAAGCAAAGGGTCTCAAGGCACTCACACGAGCATCATAATGATAGGAATAAAAGGAGTGTTTTGAGAGTGACCCCCACCCCTTTAGTTATAGATTTTTTAGGGTTTTAAGCCCCTGGTTAGGGATTTAGCCCCTTTTTGGGATTTTAGTCCCTTTTTCCCAATTCTTAGCTCCTTTGGTGGTTTTAATCTACTTTGAGGGTTTTAGACCCCTTTTGGAGGTTTTAGCCACTATGAGAGCTATTTTGGCTCTTTATAGGGGATTTAAAGCCCTTTTTCATTATTTTGAGCCTTTTTGAGGATGTTGGGGTCAAATAAGGGCTGTGCATGGATGTCTTCAGGTGGTGTAGGTCATTTATATGTCATTGGGATATATTTTGGGTTAACAAATTGCCCCCTGATGTGTGAGGGCAGGAGCTCATCGTATGGCCAATGGACATCATAGGATTTGCTAGGGAGAGGTAGTGCTTCCGGGGCTGGGGCGTGGTCGCTTTTGGTTCTTGTATTAATATGGTTCCCATCAATGTGTGAGATACAAATAATAGGTGACATGTATATGGATGAGGTAGGCATCCCCATGCTCATAATGATGTCAAAAGAATAATGTGATCTATGCTCTACAATGCAAGAGCCGATCATGTCCAATTGATGATACATAGTGGTTTCCTCAAGAAGAGGCTAAATGCAATACTAATATGAAGAACTGCTACATTGAACTCATGGAATTCTCACGTAATGCTATATCTTCATGATTGATGGCCTACTGAATGGTACATAGTTGTAGGGACTCAGTGATGGAGAGTCAGAGTCTGTGTGGTACAATATGCTGCATCAATCATAAATCTATATAGAGGCACTGCCGAGGCTTCTGAAAATTGTCTCCAACACAACCTATAAATCACAAGGGATATGAACTTGTTGGGGTCCCTCAATAGGCTCATCAATGTGCTAGAGTCAGGTGACATCTGGGGTCTTTGACCAAATATTGCGTAGACCAATACCCTATATGAATCTCAACGGTGCGATGATGTAGCTGGAGTTGAGCAAATGAGAAACAACCATCTCGAGAGGCACTAAGGACTCCTATCAAGTGGTCCAAGGAAAGCATGAACGAGGTTAATGAAACCAGGTTACAGGGACCTATGGGTCTATTCTCTAGAATATGTGTGTTGTCTTTGACAGAGGGAGACCTACAACTAGCCAAGGAAATGGTGTTTCCTTGAGTAGAAGTGGGAGGGAGATAACCGAAAGGTGTGAGACAATCTGAGGACTGACCCACTAAATGGGGGGTGGGGAAGGAGTTCAACAGGGGTAGGGAATCATGGTGGACTCAAACTTCCTTTTCTCAGAGTATGACAGCAGGGCGGACTAGGAAGCAAATGAAACTGATTCATGGGAAAAGGATCATAGCTATAATATCAGGAATGTCATTGCAGATGGGAAATACTTGGGGGAGGTAGACTCTTTTGGTATATATGGGGTGGTTTCTAAAGACACCATTGTGGTAGGATCTCATGGATTTTTAGTTAGTGCAAGAAAGTAAATGCTTGATGGTGCTTTCAATTTTAGAGAGTCTGAAAGCATGAAGAAGACTTTTGTGGGGTCTCTTTTTGGATGATAGTCTCGTGTGCCTGAAAGAGGTTAAAAGTATACATAGGAGAGCTTGCCCATACTTTAGGGGATGAGAGACTTCTTTACCATTGGTATTTGAGTCAGGATGGAAAAGGATAAACCTATACTGACTGGATGATCATTCATATACTTTTACGAGCATGAACGAACCCCGGTTTGGTCGGCAATATTTTCTTGATGAGAAGGCTAGAAAAAAGCTTAACGACAACCCATGGTGAGATTTTTCGTAAAGTTCAGCCCCTCTTCCCGAGAAAGCCTAAAAGGATGCAAAGGGGAACATTCTTATCTTGAATGTGCCAAGGTGGTTCGTTTCTTTTGATGGTCTCCATAGTCCACAAAATGAGATAAACGAGACGATGTAGATGCCCTTTCCTATATTCTCGAGAATCTCTCAATGAACTTGTGATAATATCCAGCTAATCCCAAAAAGGACCTAATTTTAGTGACACTAGTAGGGGTAGGCCAGTATTCTATGGCTCTAATCTTTTTCGGGTCCACATCTATCACTGTATCGAAGATAATGTGACCCGGGTACTATATCTGTGGTTTGTAAAAATCACATTTACTAAACCTGACATAGAGATGGTGTTCTCGTAACACCCGTAGCACTATGTGGAGGTGTTTCTCATGTTCCTCTTTACTCTTGGAGTAAACTAGGATGTCATATATAAATCCCAAAAGAAATCTATCTAGATATTTAGTGAATATACTGTTCACCATACACATAAAGTTCACGGTTGCGTTGGTCAACCTGAACAACATTACTACAAACTTGTTGTGCCCGTACCTTGTATGAAAGGAAATTTTGTGAATATCCTTGTCGCAAATCCATACCTAATGGTATCTGAATCATAGGTCAATATTTGAAAAGATCTTGGATCCTCCTACTTGCTCAAACAAGTCATCGATCCTAGGGAGTGGGTATCAGTTCTTGATAGTCATTGTTTTAAGATGATGGTAATCTATGCACATCCACATCATACTGTCCTTCTTCTTTATGAAAAGTATTGATGCTCACCAAGGAGACACACTTGGCTATATATATCCCTTCTCCATCAACTCCTGCAACTAGAGTTTGAGTTCCACCAACTCTGGTGCACTCATGTGGTAAGGGGTTTTTGAAGTAGGAACTGATCCTAATGTAAGTTCTATGGAAAATTCTAGTTCTGATTTCAGAGGTAATCCAGGGATTTCCTCAAGGAATACATCCTTCATTTATACAAGAATGAGAAAATCCTATATGTGATGTTCTCTTTCAGCCTCTATGTCTCAGATATTTACTACAAACAACTTGCAGCCTTTTCTAATGCACTTATTGGATTGTAAGGAAGATATTTGTCTTACCAACACTTTCTTTGGTACACATTGAATCTTCTCTTGATTCCCTTGGCTATCTATACACAAGATTGACTTGTGCAAGAAATCGATCATGACATGGTGTTGTTCCAACCTATTCATGTCAATAAGTATATCTTATGATCCTGAAGAGAGGATGTTCAAGTTTAATTTTGTAAGAAAAACATTTAGGTTTACCTCACAATCTTTAACTATTTCCAAAGCTTTCCATTTTGTACTTGTGGCTAATTGTACCAGCCAAGGTTTATCATCTTTTTCTTTGCCTAGTTTACATATATCAATAATTTTAGGAGATACATAGCTTCGGAAAGCACTAGGGTCAATCAATATTGAAATAGAAGTGTTCAAGATATTACCTTCTATCTCAACCATGCTATCTTGATGGTTTGTCTGTCAGACATCCAAGGCTACATATATTCACGGTGTTCTAGCAATGTCCTCCACCGTTGGTTCTTCTTGTAAGCTATGCAGGACCTCATTGGTCTTGTTCTTACAATATCGGGCATAATGAGGCCCGCTCCATTTCCAACATTTGATCTGTAGTGGGGTAGCATTGGCTCCCCCAGTTTCTACTGGCTTGATAACATTTGGAGCTAGTACATATGGCTTTGTACCTAATTTTTTGAAGTTCTTGTTTGTTGGAAAACTATTGTTTTGATTACTATACAGGGGTCGGTTAAAACCCGGTTTGTGATGTCATATTAGTTCTTATACTTGTCTCTCTTTATGTTCATGTTCTCTTGCCTTGGTTTTCCATGCTCATAGTAGATCCTATATTTTTGCAATGTGGTGTCCAAGGTTTCCTAAAATTTGAGGGGAAGAATCATAAAAACTACTCGATCTTTACCTTTTCGTCCTTGATGTATGGTACATAGTGTAATAGATCTAGAAATCTATTAATAAAAGCATCCATAGTCATGGATCCCATACGTAACTCATGAAACTATTTCACCTTTCTATCGAAGAATCTTTCTGACATATATTTTTCTTGAAATATATTGCGAAATTTACTCCAACGTATTTCTCTTACCTCATATTTCTTGGTATGCTTCAAGTCTCTCCACCATCTCGCTACTTTTCCATTTAAATTATAGATGGTCAGTTAAGCCTTCATTTCACTAGAGTAGTTATGAACTCAGAAATATTTGCTCATACCCAATAACCATTATTCATTACTCTCCCCCGTGTTCACCTCTCCTTCATAGGTTGGAGATCTTATTTTTCTGAAATCCCCATGGAGATTGTCATCACTTATTTGTTTCTTTCTGCATGGAGAAATAGAGTCCTAATTAGAAGGACTGTGATATTCTCCTTCTGGAGTTTCATGGGTATGTTCCTCTTTTCTTTCTTCTCTTGAGCTGTTGGCCCATTTATGATAAGGTTCCCTCTTGATTCTATTTGTGGAATGAGTGGGTTTTCCCTGTGGGATTCCTCCCATCATATTTCGCAGCAATGCTTCATTGATTGCTTGATGTTCCTTTCTTTAATTCATATTGTCATATTTGAAACTTTACAAGTCTTCTTGAAGAATTTGTATGGTTTTCATAATATCATAAATCAATTCCACCACCAGTTCTACTTCCTGGGTTGGGGTATTCAATTTCCCTTGTCTGTTGTTATCTTCTTCAGTGTTCATGATCTGAATTGTTCTGTAAAAATTCCTGAAATTGCAATTTTTAATAACAATTTTTTTTATGTTAGTTAATAAAACTTAAAAAATACTTTATTTTCCTTGCAATGGATGTCTATTATTCCCATTAGGTCTCTTAGTGTTGAAACTAGGCTCTGATACCACTTGCAATGTCCCCAAAAACTAAAAAAAAAAAAATGTAATAGCCTAGTATAGACTTCCTATGATGAACATTAATTGAACTTTGCAGAATGTGTTGTACTATGATTTTATTGTTGTATTATCACAAGTTGTTCATACATCCTGCTTCCATATTTCTCGATGCAGTTGTTACTATGCTACTTACGTTGTCATGATCTTGATTATTGTTTGTATTATTGTTAAGCATCGATCTGTAAGTTAGTAATTTGATTACATACTTTATTGTTTGTAACATGTGCTTAAAGTCATATGAATGATTCTAACTTGAATCTGTTAGTGGATAAAGGGGTGGAGTTGCGAGACAAGTTTCCCCTGTAACCACCTGAGAGGTAACAGTTTCTACTTGTCACATCGGGCTTGCTTAGTTTTTTTGAAATAATGCACTCTTGTCCCATTTGCATGCAGGTATACTTGGTGTTGGGTGGATGGGGCAGACTCAAGTTCTTATGCTTTTATCTTCGCACCAACAAACAAATGCACAGTGTTGGCCCTTTCGGAAACAACCTGCGAACATGTTGCAGTCTCACTTGAAATAGCTATGGGGTGCCACAGAATCAGGTTTCTACAGGAGGAAGAGGGATATTATTGTACATTTAGCCTTAAAAAAGAATAATCATGCAATACAGAGCTTCGACATTCACTTAAATAGCTGCGCAGTTTAGATAAAAAGATAGTTTCTTGCTTAACCCTTAACTGGGAATTCACAGTGAAGTTAATACTTAGCAATTTATCTTAATTTATCATTCATCCACTTATCAAATGCATAAAAACATAACAGAAAAAAAATAAAAAGAACCACCACAACACAAGATATATGTGGTTCACCCCCAAGGTAGGGTCTACATCCAGAGAACTGCGTTTATATTCAACAATTTACAAACAACACAGTTGTGATCTACACACTCAGCTGTAGATCTTCTCAATAGCCCAAAACTGTGCACTTAGCTGGAGAACCTTTCTTCCAAAACCCTCTACGCACTCAGCTACAAAGGTCATCCATGCACTCAGGTGGGACTTAACCTTAAACCCAAAAATAGACCTTAGCTTCTTCGCATCACATCATCATCATAACACAAAAGCTTCTTTTTACTCCTTCACATAAGTGCCTATTTATACAAGTCCACTATTACAATAGCATGGGCTTAAACCATGGGTACCCAAAAACCATGGGACATTTACAAAAAGAGGGGCTTCGACCCAACCCTGAAGCCCCTAAGACTACTTTGGACCGCAACTTCGCTTACAAGCTTCACACCAAAACCGCAGAGTTGCCAAAATTAAGGACCTTCAAGGTCCAAGCCCCAACAGGCCCCTAAGACTCACCGGTATCCCGTCCTGGGACACTCTGCTGCTTATCGGGTGCAAGAATATTGTTGGCGAAGATAGCAAACTGCTTGTTGAGGCTGCGCATGATATCTTTGGTTGCTTGTTCTTTCTCCACTATCTCCTGCAATGTTGCTACAGATGCTTCATTGGCCTTTTCCTGTGCAAATGCATCATACTCCTTCAAGAGTTTGAGCTAGTTGTCCACAGTAGTGCTCAAATCCAATGCCTCGTTAATGAGGGGCTGCACAGAGCTCACTAACAATGTTTCTTTTCTTCTGCAAGACTCAATTTCTCGCTGGAGCGCATTACTATGCTTCACCTTAAGCATCTTCTGCATAGCAGGAAATGTCTTAATTTCTGCTTTTACTGCATCCAACTCTGTCTGTTGCTTCTTGATGGTTTTTTGCAACTTTTCTACTTCTGGGTTGTCCTGCAAGTTTTCCCAAGCCTCGACACTTTCATCTAGCAGCTTTGATGCACTACTTACAATATCTGAGATCTTCATTGCTGAGGCCTGGATATCTCTGAGATGTTGTTCCTTGACCTCTAGTGGACTCTCAGGAATGAGGCGGAGCTGAAGCTCCGCAATCTAGGCCTCATGTTCTGCTTTCATATTCTCTATCTAGCTTCTATACTATTGTACATATTCTTTCAAATTTACTATTCTTTGCTCCATTTATTCTTCATTCTGCATGTCAAAGTTAGGGAGACTTCGACACGCCTCATCCAACACTTGCGCTAGTGTAGCTTGCTTGTTTTCTATTTCCCTCTTCTTCTGTTCAACTTCTTTCAACTGTGCGTCAAGGCTGTCACTCTGCTTCATGGTGTTTTCTAACTGCATGTGTGTGTAGTTTTCTCATTCTCGGATCTCCTTCATGACTGCTAATTGACAAAAATGCAGCTCCGACATAGAAAACTTAGTGTAATCTATCTCAACTATCATGCTCATCTGCGATCGGGATGCTGTGTGAGGTATTATAAGAGCTGCACTTGGTACTTGTCCTCGGTTGTTTCTGGCTGACCATTGTCTAGTATGTGGCTGCACGCCTACTGGGGCACTTCTTGCTACACCACCAGTTGCTGTTCTTTCCAATAACGCCTTAAGTTCTGCAATTCCCTGTGCTAATCCAGTGAGCATATCAAGATGTTTAGCTTCAAACTCTACCCATTTGATGGATAATACCTCTGTAGACTTCATCAGATCCTGATCAATCTCGTCAATCATCAAAGCAGGCTCTTCGACGATATTCTTGCCCTTCCATGCATTAGTTTTCTTTCTAGGCTAAGGCTTAGTAACTTCCTCCACTTCAGGGGACTTGTGCTTATCTGGGCAATTAGGTTCTGAAATGGTATTGACTGATTCTTCTTCTTCTTCATCAGCTCCATCATCTCCACCATGGTCACCTTCACTCTACTGTGACTCATCTTGTTCTTCACTCTCTTCTAGTGGTTCATTCTGCTGCGGCTGACTAGGACCTGCGCCCACATCTGTTATGGGAGGGATTGGTATGTCACGCCGTGTTCCTGCATCCTTCATCCATTCAGCCAGCCACTGCTGAACTACTGCGAGGATGTCTTCCTGGTTCACCATGTATGGTAACTTCCACCATGTATGTTTGTTATCTGGGCGGGCCTAGATGAAGACATTATGCATATCAGCCTTGAATTTGGCCACTCTAGTATACTGAGAAAATAGCTCATTATTGAGCCGCGGTGTTTTCAGGGTCTCATATGTAATATTCATTGAATACAAGGAAAACACGTAGTTCATCATCTGCTGTAAGGCTTTATCCTGTGAAACCCAAAGAGATGCATACCTTGTTGTGCCAGGCATCTCTGGAGGCACATCAACAAACTATGCCTCGGTAGGTTCTCTCCATCCTACCACTACAATAAGCACTAGCAACCATGAATAATGAAAGGATCTACCTTTTTCCTGTGCATCACAGAAATCTGCAAGGAATTATCTAGCAATGTACTATGTCCATTTGTATATATATCCTTCGGCACAGTTCGTAGCAATACTGACAATCGGGGCAGGTAATTCATTAGGTCTGCACTTCCTCATTAATTTGCATGCTTGGAGCTCTGTGGTGAAGTGAGTGTTCTGGTGCCAAATAGTCGATGTTTTATACCCTCAATTTTCTTTTGTCAAACCGAAGCGGTCCTTTAGGTGCTGCGCTAGCTTCGTATCTTCATGCTTTCCAACAAATTCAATCCCAGGATCAGGCTCTTCCTTCAGTAAGCCTGTAATCCTATGAATCAGCTCTCCATCAACATCGATTCTCTAGTTTCCTATCCATAGGTGCCCATCATGCACCAACACTAATAACTACTTGACCACCGCGGTAACCTGCGGGCTGCGACCAAAGTGGGGGACATTCAGCATCTTCAACAAGCTAGCTTGCTCCAAGCCAACAGCCCACTGCTTTACTTCAAGTAACGTCGTTCCAACCTCCGGATAATGTACGCAATGCAAGTATTTCCTAGGTGCGAATTGCGGAAACTTCTCACGATCGTTCGTATCGTGGTCTGCGTACTTGAGCCGGTCTAGTCTTCCTATCATCATTCCGACCAACTTCACACCCTGTGGCAGCGAAGGGGTGAGAAACGTGAACTTGACAGTCCACCAAGGTGGCTGAACTCCTAGTCAAACAGGCGGGAGATATGGTGGATGCTGCAATGCAACGTTCTCATCCTCACCGAAGTCTTCGAAATCTTCAGGTGGGAGCTCTACCAAACCAAGAGGATTCATCTGAATCACAGGATCCTCCGGTGTCTTTCCTGATGGTTGGTGCCTTTCTTCGTTCCACTTAGAGAGAACTTCTGCCTTTAACTTCTTTCTATTATATTGTGTCTGCATTGGTTAATTCTGCGCTGGGGAAGTCTCTTCGCGACGTGCAGATGTAGGTGGGTTCCTCATAAAGTTATGCAGACCCTGCTTTATGAATTCTCTCAACAATTGCTGGACTTCGTGATCAGCTAACATGGACTCAACTATGAAACTCAAGAAAATGCATAATGCAAAATTTGCAGGCCTGGGTGTCTTCTTATAGGATCCAACGACCAAATCTGCCATAACTGTGCATTAAAGACACCAAATCTGACCGAGTGGTGGTAGATCTTGTCCAAACAGCGCTAGATTTCCCAAATATGGCTATGGATTCGACCAAAATCTAATCATTATAGGCAGTTAATGTAGTTAACATATCGGTGCCGCTAAATCTGATTTTTTCCAACGGTTGCATTTTAAGCTTCGACACACCTTTCTTCTTCGTCATAACCACTAACTTTAGCTTCGCCACAATAAGGACCTTCAACAAAATATAGACCTTCGACACATCCTGACACAAGCTTCAACAGAACTTCAAACTTCGACCCACGACAGAATTTCTTCCACAACCTTCGACACTTCGTAAATTTTCCAACAATTTGCTGAAGCTCTCTGAGAACAGCTTCATTATAGTCTAGTACCCAATTTCAACTGTTCTTGGTACTTAGACTCTTCTTCTTTCTATTACTTCTAATCAAGGGGTACAGGCCCGTCCCTGTACTTCTTTAATCTACTTCCATTCAATATGGAGGGAAAAAATTCTCCATTCAATTTAGCTAACTGAACTGCACCACCATCAATAACTTTCGGAACTATGTATCGTCCTGTTGTGCCCCTACCCAATAGCCTTTAAAAAACATTATTTCATCAAATAAAATTGTATTTTATTTTTGATGAAATGTTTGAATTTCATATGGAAAACTTAAAGAATGAACAGCTACTGAAATGATGACATTCCAGAAGCTATTGAAACATGAAATTCAATGTTTTTAAAGAAACCTTTGCGAACTATGGATTAGTTGACAAAATCACTATTTTGAAATTATTATTTCGAGTGGATAAGTGTTAATAATTTGTCATAACCTAATTTTGAAATTTTATCCAAATATTTATAATTTGATTTTCATTATGTGATTTTGTTATCGTAAATATTGATAAGGTTTAAGGTTGATTATTTTTATTTTTTTGGCGTCTTATCAAAGTTCATTCGAATTATATTTTCAAGGATTTTTGTTCAATCTAAGGATTACGCATAACACAACCTTATTATTTCATCTTGATCTTTATGATGGTCCTCATATGTCATCTTTATTATTGCATGTAAAGGTCGAAGTTAATACTTTGGGTTATGGGATTTGTTTTTCATATTTTGAAAAAGAAAACAGCCATATAATGAAGAAGTTACATATTCGTTAACAAAGGCAAATCATGATTAATTCAAAAAAACAGAATGGCGATTGGGGCTTGGATCATTGCAACCTAATTCTACCACGACATGAAATTGCAACATCAAAATGCTTCATTCCGAGTTCAAAGTAGATCATTCCATTTGTCACAAAAGATGAATATCATTAAAACTTTGACGTGCGATAACTGAAAGGAATAACCCCACTTTGATTTATGGAGTTCAACGCCACGTGTGGATTGAAATTATGTTCTCACATTTAGTTATGTTTGGTTTAAAAATTTATATGCATTTTGAAAATTGGATTTGTGCCAACGCATTGAGATTATTTCTACCTGATTGCCAACGATTTTGCTAAAACTGAACGTTAGAAGTGGTTATTAAACTATTTGATTGCAGTGATATCTTCAAAATTTTAATGAGAATCACCTCGTAATAATGCCGTTAACCATAATCACTGAGTTTGAGGAAGGAATATATTGTCATGTTGCGATACTTTCTGCCGTAAAGTTTCAATTTCGTTAGTAAGCATTGAAGATATATACACTATTAATGCCACATGCTCACAAACAAAGACCATCAATATCAATACCATTGCATATTTGAAGGAGGTGCCAGAAAATGAAGAGATCGCAGTGATTTTCTCCACCTGATCGTGCTAGGTGCTCATTGATAAAAATATACTTCTTTTAAAAAAAAATTGATAAAGGTAGATCAATTCCAGATGCCACGGTTGGATTATTTTGTAAACATTTTAAAAACAAATCTCATGAAAACGAAGTAAAGGGAGATGATTTTACTTCTATTTTCTTATTCTATCTTTTTATTAGATTATTGTTACGAATATTGCCTTTCTTTACGTAAGCGATTGGATCATGCCTATGCAGGTTCATAAAATGAGGAGTAGACAGTTACGTTATCTCTTGAAGTTTAGGGTTTTAATAATTCTAGATGCCAAGTCAACCGAAGGAATGATGCCACAAATTTCATCTTCAGCCAGTTTCAAAAACGCGTATCTAAACAGGCATGTATTTTTCCGGGCTTCACCGCTCACAAATGGAGGAAAATCTTAAAAATATGCCACATGGGTTTTTCTCACAATGGACCCATTTAGCTGTAGTTAGGAATATTTCTTCAGAAAGTTAGGGATTTTAAGATATTTTTGGGGTTCTTTGAGCACGATTTTTGCAGTTGCGGCCGGCAAAGAAACGGTTCTTTCCAGAAATTCGCCTAACAAGAGCTTAATTTGGGATTCATTTCTTCTGACTGTTGTTT